>JAKCPI010028155.1:0-44281 GCA_023213315.1 Euborellia annulipes | reverse complement strand
TAAATGGCGCCTAGGGCATAAATGTAATCTACATGCCAAATTTCAACCTTCTAGGCCTTACAGTTTAGGCTGTGCGATGATTGTAAGTCAGTCAGTGAGTTCTCTCTTTATATATATATAGAGATGGAGAAGAAAAATGCATTTTTTTAAAAAATGATGAATTGGGGTACTTAGGGGCCGAATTTCAAAAAACAACCCCAAAATTACTTTTATGGGAGAGGGGGACTTTTGTAGGGGGGATTCATAGGGGGGGGGGACTTATTGATATCTCATTTCATTAAAAAGTTAGAAAATCCGAATTTTTCACAAAAATGGCGAATTGGGGTACTTAGGGGCCGAATTTCAAAAAACCCTGAAACAACGAATTTAGATATTTATCTAAAGAAGGTTTTAGCGAAGAAACCAAATTGATATCTTTTTTGGTTTAGAAATTATTGTAAAGTCAAAATTTTACCCATAAATGACCATTTGGGGCCCTTAAAATTGGAATTTCGGAAAATGGCTTATTAAATGACGCCTACGCAATAAAAGTAATCTACATGCCAAATTACAGCTTACTAGGCCTTACAGTTTAGGCTGTGCGATGATTGTGTCTTTTTCGTTCAGAAATTAATAAAAAAAAAGTCAAAATTTCACACATAAATGACCATTTGGGGCCCTTAAAATTGGAATTTCGAAAAATGGCTTCTTAAATGACGCCTAGGGCCCAAATGTAATCTACATGCCAAATTTCAACTTTCTAGGCCTTACAGTTTAGGCTGTGCGATGATTGTAAGTTAGTAAGTGAGTTCTCTCTTTATATATATAGAGATTTACATTACATTTTTATTTTCTTATATTTTAACGAACAAACTTGTTATCAAGGAGGGATAAAGGGGGTAATTACCCCCCCCCCCTCCGAGATTTGAGGAAAATATTTTTTTAGGAATAAAATTTTATTTTATAATATAAAATTTGATCCGAAAGTAGAAAAAATTGTGTGCTGTGCGACCAATCACACCAGATTATCACCCCCCCCCCTTGATCCGCGCTCGCTCTTGCTTGTTATACATTTTGTGCTTTCAAATAAAACAATGATTAAGAGCAGGTTAGGTAAGAAGAGGAGGGGGGGGCACCAAATTTTTTTTGCACGGGGCCCCCAAAAAGGTTAGGAACGGCCCCGGGTCCAGTTATTTTTTTTTTCCGCACTATTTTCTACATTTCTACGTATATACATCTTAGATTGATTTTTTCATTTGAAATGGCCTTGGACACGTGTCCATTTGGCCAGCTTTCAATACATCTTAGATATAGAGATCATTTTTGAATGTTAAAATTTTGGTACCCCTAAACCTGTTTGAAACAACAAAAGAAAAAAAAAAAAAAAAAAAAAAAACGATCTACAAGCTCATTTAGACAACTTTTAGGGCAAGCATGTCAAACTCATAGGATATTGTGGGCCACATGATCTATTATGTACTAAGTTGGGGGCCGCATGCGTTTAAAAAATTAATAAAATACGATTGTTAGAATGATTATATTATGTATTTATTAGACTCAATGTTTTTTTCAAAACGTCTAGGCGGGCCGCAAACTATGTATTGGCGGGCCGTGTGTTTGACATGCCTGTTTTAGGGGATCCGCGATCACTTTGAATTTGCTACAAAGTATACGTGATTAATTATATATCAACTCAACTCATTTATAAACCTCACCATCTCAGATATCAATGAAATTTGGATCATAGGCACACTCTATATAGACCAGCGGTTCTTAACCTTTCCAGTAATCGGCACCCCTTGGGGTCTTAAAATATACTCTCGCACCCTCTAAGCCTGTCGACCAAAAAAAAAAAAGTTTAATATTTTTTGAGATCTATATATTTGAATAAGATAATAGTATTCAATATATCTCGATTCGGACTCTGTAGAGAAATGCACGGTCAACTTGCATATAAGGAGAAGTGAGTTTTTGTTGATGTAGGTCGAGGTTCTGTGTCAATGGATAGGAAACGGATGCCCCGAAAAGGTTGGAGATCCTGGGTTCGATTCCCGGGGGTCATGGGGCCCTTGATCCACCAACAAAAAGCATACTCACAATCATGTTAAACAAAAAAAAAAAAAGGCCAAACTGCTTTGGTCCATTTGCAATAACTCAATGTAATATTTCAAATAAAACTCAAAAATTCAAGAAGGATATTCCAAAATGTCAATGTATGATAATTGCTGGAAGATAGGCAACCACATTGACCAACTAATTAATGACATTTACTGTAGGCTACGTCCATCATAACGGATCACGCATATTCAGTAATTCATTTCTAGCGAAATTTAAGAGGAGCTTAGAAACAATTAATCAAAGATGGTGGATATTTAAAAGAAAATAAAAAAAAGGTATTTTTTTTAAAGCTCTCAACCACTAGTGGTGTTGGAAAAAACATTATCAATTTATGAATTTATTAATTCTGTTTTAACTAGAGTAGGATTGGCAGTTTTTCGCAAATAGAGGTAATCATAACACTTCTGGGAAGTCTTCAAAGCGGTTATTATTGTGCCTTGGGCTCCGGATTCGCATCCAGTACCAAGAGAGAAAAATGTATTTCAAATAAATTGGCTACCAATCATTTGAAATAAAGAGAGATGGGGTTCAAATGGCCATAGATGTCGAAAAAGAATTTAATACAAATAAAAAAAAGCAGTAACAATTATTTTCGTTATAGTCTTGTTTATGTAAATAAATGTTTCTATAAATTATTTATAAAAATAGGAAAAAATTAAAAAATTAGAATTTCTTTAATAAAATAGAAGTTTGAATTGTTAAATTTAATATTACTCACGAAAGGTATCAGTTAGTTGACCTGAAGAAACTCGACGGTCTCAGCCCTCCACTCCCACCAAAACCATCTAAAACAAAAAAGAAATAAACAATTAGTTTATGTCATTGATGCTACGTAATATTTTATGAAAAATATTGAAAATTTCTTTAACTTACTCTGTAGACTACTTCTTTCAGCTCAACGAGAGCTTCTTTAAAAACTAACCTAATACTACCCGGGACGGCCATCTAATTCTAAAATGCAGTTCCTTTTATTTCTTGAGACGGTCGCGAACGCGGAACTCCCGGAAGGCAGGTAAGCCTTCATTATATCAATTTGAAACGATACGGTGAAAACGCGCCCACAAACCCAAGGAAAGTTTAAGAGAAAATAGAACACATACTGACACTCATATGTATGTTATATGTACTCATACATTACAGATCAATTAATCTCCGCCCACCTGCCTAATCAATGTCATTTAATAGCGAACTAAAAAAGAGCAGAGCTAATTGATCTGATAATCATTCACGAGTTAGGAAGGAAGCCCGGCCAATACAATACTGAAGTTTCCCCTTGGTTGCTCATCTCAGAAACAGAATGTCGTTGTTCAAGATGCATGCTGAAAAAAGAACCCTAAAAGCTAACATCATCCGATAACATGCGATAGAGGAATTTTCCTATTTTCCTTGAACAACGGTCAAAAGTGAAATGATCCTCTACAGTGGGCCCTACCTAAACCTAAATCGGACGAATGTGTTGTTGTTCTTCCATTTAGATTTAGGCAGGGCTCCCTGTAGAGGATCATTTCACTTTTGACCGTTGTTCAAGGGAAATAGAATTCCTCTTTCGCATGTTATCGGATAATGTTAGCTTTTAGGGTTCTTTTTTTCAGCATGCATCTTGAACAACGACATTCTGTTTCTGAGATGAGCAATCAAGGGGGATCTTCAGTATTGTATTGGCCCCTTCCTTCCTAACTCGTGAATTATTATCAGATCAATTAACTCTGCTCTATTTTAGTTCGCTATTAAATGGCATTGATTAGGCAGGTGGGCGGAGATTAATTGATCTGTAATGTGTGAGTACATATAACATAAGTACATATGAGTGTCAGTATGTGTTCTATTTTCTCCTAAACATTCCTTCGATTTGTGGGCACATTTTCAAAAAGATTTATAAGGTTCAAATTTGATATTTGAGTTAGGTACACCCCTGGCGCGAAGATTTTGAACAAAATAGGCCAAAGTAGTAGTAGTACTTCTTTACTGATATACTTTTTCAGTTTTTTTTTTTTTTTTTTTTTTTTTTGATTTTCTCAAAATTCGCTCCAACGATTTTGAATAAAATTCATAAATCAGTTGTTTTTTAGATGCTCTTTAAAATGCATATTCTAATTTTTGCTCTTAAAATTGTTTGATTCTATTGTAATGTACTGTTGGAAACTAAATACATCAACACAAAAAAATATGGTGTGACAAGCCCAGAGCATAACTTTCAATTACCGCAGGTAAGAAAAAGTCCTGTGTTGTGTGACTAATCACACCAGATTTTTTTTTTAATTTATATTAAATAAGAGCAAATTTTACTGAAATTTTTTTTTTTTTTAATGCCGCTGCCTTTTATTATATGTTTATGAAATTTTTTTGACGCATATTAAGAAAGGTAAAAGAGCAAAAAAGAGTCCCAGGGGGGGCGGGGGAAGCCCAAATCGTTTAGAAGATAAAAAAAATCTTTAAATTGTCAATTGGTCAAAGCTATTTGTCTCAAACCTTCCTCCCTTTATTATAACTACCTATTGAGGTGAAATTATAGTCCTTCAACCCTCCTCCCCCTTTATAAATTACATGTTAGCTTATATATTAGTAAAAATGCATTTATCGATGGCTTCCGGCAAGGTTTCTATTAATATTATTTCGATTGAGAGTTTCAAGGGACGAAAAGAAAAATCTTGCGTTTCACACCCTTGAATAAATAATAATAAATAGAACTCATTATTTGTTTTTTATGTTTGTTGATTTTTTTCATTTGTTTTATTTCTTTTGGAACCCTAGGAATGACGGAGAGGGGAAATGATTTATAATGATTTTTCAAAGTTTTTGATAATAAATAAAATCATAGTTTAAAATAAAAAAATCTGGTGTGATTTAACGCATAAAACACAACTTTCTCTTACCTTCGATAATAGAAAGTTGTTGTCACACCAGATTTTTTTTTGGGTCCAGATATATTTAATTTCCTATAGCACCTTAGAACTCCAAACTTTTAAATGCTGACTGCTTGAAATGCATTTTTATTTTTTTCAAAATTTTAATCTCATATTTGGATATCTTATACACAATAGAGAATCCTTAATAAATACAAAATTTCATAAGAATTTGAAACAATATTTTAAAATGTGTAAAATGTTCCAAAGGGGGAATCAAAATTTACAAAATCGTTAGAGCCGATTTTGAGAAAATAAAAAAAAATACTGAATAAGTACTTCAGTAAAGTACTTGTAGTTTTTGGCCGATTTTGTTCAAAAGCTTATTTTGACCGTCCGGGAGGGTACCTAACTTAAATATAAAATTTCAATCTCGTAGCTCAATTCCTTCATGTTTTAACAGTCGTTACACATACACACAGACAAACAGACCACTTTGCGGAACCCACCTTTTTGGACTATATATATATAGGAAAGAGAAAGTAAAAATACAGGTGTTTAAATTTTGCCATAAATTTCACGATATTGGGAAGTTCATTTTTTGTCAAATTTATTATGATTTCGTGTGGTATCTTTCATTTATACTCTTTTAACTCTATTTAAATAATTATTTAATCAAATTTAAAATAGTGTATCCTTTCTTCTTTAAAAAAAATAAATAAATACATTCCCGGGAAGTGCAATTGTCTGATTGATTAAATAAATATAATAAGGATCCCCCCCTCCCCCACTTGTTGTTTTTGCTTTTCATATTTCTCGCTAGGTGGAGAAGTTGATGGCACTCTAATGTCACTGCTGGCACGACAGTGCCGCCTTTGGCACGCCATTATTATTACTGGCTCTCACCAGGCAGAGGCCACGCCCCCTTTCCCCCACTCTGTCTATTAAGCTGTTCTTGGCTCCGGTTGAGTTATACCCAAAATATTCAGTTGCGCCCGCCCTGCGCTAAACTAAATTAAGAAATAAAATCGTTTATTTTCTTTCCTTTCCTGTCAAACATTAAAATACTTGCGATGAGGACAAGTTTTAGAAAAATAAATCTTTTAATCAAATTATACTATTTTGGAGTTTAGGCTTTCACAGTTGTTACAGTCACAGAATAAGTGGCCGAAACGTTGTAATTTTTACAAATAAACCACAGTTAAAACGAAAATCAAATTCTTTTACAAATTATACTATGTTTATCTTTTTTTTTTTAATTGAAATTTTTTTCCTATAAAAAATCTGGTGCGACCACGAGATTTTTTGAGCCGGCATATATTTAGTTTCTGACAGTAAGCCCTAAATTAGATAGAATTCAAGATGACAAATGAAGTGTGCTTCACACAATTTTGAGAGCAAAATGAGAATATACATTTCAAAGAGCATCTAAAAAATAAATAATTTTTGAATTTTAATCAAAATCGTTAGAGCGAATTTTGAGAAAATCGATAAAAACTGAAAAAGTACATCAGTAAAGTACAATTACTCTCTGGCCGATTGTGTTCAAAAGGTTATTTTCACGCATCAGGGGGGTGCCTAACTTAAATAAAAAATTTCAATCTCCTAGCTCTTTTCATATTGAGATATTTTGACAGAGCATGTTGCGAAAACTTTTGTTGAATTCAGGGGACCTCAAAACGTGTATATCCATCAAAATCTCGACATCAAATTTTTGACATGAAACAAATACTTTCTCTCTATATATATTAATATATATAGATAAGAAAAAAATAAAATAGAATACTCTCTGTGTTCTGGAGTAAAGAATGAAATACACAAAAAACCCTAAGTTATAAATAACTCTAAAACTAAATATTTTTGTTTATTACTACAATTCGATAATTAAAAATAAATAACTGGAGTTGAGAGATGCTCAAAGAAAACTCCAAGTTTATCGGTAATTGGATCAATATAGTAAAAGTTCACTAATAAAAAAGAATAAAATGAAAATTGATAAGAGGCAGTTCTGAATATTACAACCAAAAATCCTTTATTTGAAAAAAATTGTTTTTTTTAACATTTTAAAGAAAACGTTTCAAGTGAGATTCCTTCTGGGGTTCAACATTCTTCTATTCATAAAAAGGAGAGAGAGAGAGAGAACTCATATTCAGGACTGTAGCCAGGGTGTGGGGCAGGATATAGGATTTCAACCCTCCCCAATATGCAGAGAAAAGGAGACATTTCATATTCAAAAAATTTTCTGGCTACGACCCTACTCATAAATAAATTGTTATTTATAATAATTTCTATGTATATTTTTAGATATTTCAATTAGGATAAGGTGAAATTTAAAAAAAATCTGAGCTCTTAGGTAAGGGGCGGTAAATTCCCCTCCCCTCCCCCTCCTCCAAAATGACGCCTTTGAAAGAGAAACGAAATTTAAATATTGAAATGTTTAAATGTCTCTGAACAGAATTGCTTTAAAGGGTGAAATGTAGGGCTGGACGGTAATGGATATTCATTACCGACCTCGATAATGAAAAAAAACCGGTTTTTCTCGAAAGTCGGTAAAAATTTTTTACCGCCCGCGGAACCAAAGTTTGCCGCCGCGGAACATTTTTTTTTTTTTGCGGAACCAAAATTTTTCCCGAAAAAATATTTTACCTTTTTTTTAGAGAGCCAATTTTTTGCCGAAACATTTTTTTTTTTTTCCCTCGCGGAACCAAAATTTTTTCTCGGCCGGAAAAATATTTTACCTTTTTTTAGAGAGCCAATTTTTTGCCGAAACATTTTTTTTTCCCCTCGCGGAACCAAAATTTTTTCCCGGCCGGAAAAATATTTTACCTTTTTTTTAGAAAGCCAATTTTTTGCCGAAACATTTTTTTTCCCCGCGGAACCAAAATTTTTTCCCACCCGGAAAAATATTTTCGGAACCAAAATTTTTTCCCGCCGGAAAAATATTTTACCTTTTTTTCCGGGGAAATATTTTACCTTTTTTTTAGAGAGCCAATTTTTTGCCGAAACATTTTTTTTTTTTTTTCGCGGGACCAAAATTTTTCCCCGGCCGGAAAAATATTTTACCTTTTTTTTAGAGACGCCAATTTTTTGCCGCCGCGGAACATTTTTTTTCTCGCCGAACCAAAATTTTTTACTGCCCGAAAAAATAGGCTTTTACCGACTTTCGGAAAAAAACCGGTTTTTATCGAATTAGAGGTTCGTTACCGCGTTTTCGGTAAAAATTTTTTACCGGTTTACCGTCCAGCCCTAGTGAAATGTATTAAGAATTTTTTATCTATTTCAAAAGCGTTAGAAAAGTGTAATATAATAATTATGTATATTTTACATATAATATATGGTTTTCGAATGAGGGGGGGGGGGCTAAAAAGGTATTGTGCCCCGGGCGCGAGTTAGCTCGCTACGCCACAGGACAAAGGTCCCTACTGTCTGTTTTGACGGCATGTGCCTGTGTCAGTTGGGATGCCTAACTCAATGGCGTTAAGAAGTTTTATAACAGTGTCAATAAATGCACTCGGTGTACAGTACATTCCTTTTTTATCTTTCGTTAAAATATTATTTATTCCCCATAATGTTCAAAAAGATGAGTAAAAACGACTGAAAAAATTATTTGAAAGGAACGCAAATATGGGCGTAACTAGGGGGGTCCCGGGGGGCCTGCCCCCCCCCCCCCCAGAAATCTCCACGACCCAAGAAAAAATAAGGCCTTCCAGGCCCCCCGGAGGATGGCTGTAAATGTTGACTGTATGAAATAAATTATAGTTATTTTTCAAAATGTTAATCTCATATTAGGATATTTTATTCACCAAAGGGAATCCGAAATAAATACAAAATTTCATAAGAATTGAAAAAAAAATTTATAAGTGTGTAAAAAGTTCCAAAGGGGAATCGAAATTAACATGCAAATCCCCATAGGGATTTAACATTGGCTCTATGGAAGGAAGAGCCGGAAAATGAATTTGAAAAACATAGCTCAGCTCATGGTTAGTCCAAATGAAATTTGAGCTTAGAAATTACTTCTTTTTGGCGGGCTGCGCAAAAAGTTGCAAAGGACAGCATGCGGTCCGTGGGCCGCAGGATGCCGACCCCTGACTTAAACAATTCAGAAAATTTCAATTTTGGCATAGAAGTGGTTTCCGAGTTATATGAATTTTAGAAAATGTCAATGTTTGTTTTCAAAACTTTCTGGATTGTTTAAGGATATAATCATGATTATTCCGTGAAAATTTCGAGTCTATTTGAAAATAGAGACTTTCAATCTAAAGCAGGGGCCGGCAACCTTTTTCGGACGGCGCGCTATTTTCAAAATAAAATTTTTTGTACCGGCCGCACATTCAAATGTAACTTAAATAGTGCTTTTATATCATATACGAGTATAAATATTATATTATTAAAAATAAATATAGACATATGGCGGTCCGCGCAAAAAGTTGCAAAGGGCCGCAGGTTGCCGATCCGTGATATAGTCTATATTATAATTTTTCATCTTTGTAACTAATATATGTCGACACAAAAAAATCTGCTGTATCAAGCAGCGTAACTATCAATTAGCGAAGATAAGAGAAAGTTGTGTGCTGTGCGACCAGTCACCAGATTTTTTAATCTTAGATTAGTTTTGTATTATTTTTTTAATAAAAAACAAATACTCTTATTCAAAAGAATTTAATTTATACAATAAAAAAAAAGATGAGTCAATGAATCATTATATACACACATCTATATTTTTATTAAAAAAAAAATTGTCAAAATTAAATACTGTATGTTGAAGAAGAGGTAGGTGGGCTTAAAAATTCTTTAACAGAAGATAATAGATGTATATTTATTTTTATATAAATGTAATATCTCTTGAATCCCGGGGCGGTGTTTGCCTAGTCATCAAATCAAACCCCACTTCCGTGGAACTGAAGAACTGAAATCAACTGAAGAGCTGAGAGGTAGGAGGGGTCCTGGACCACCTTGCATCGTTTCAAGAGAGAGATGAGAGCACTCAAAAGGGACTCAAACGAAAATCCCCTGGCATACAATTCAAGAAATAAGAGAATATATTTCTAATGGAAAAACACATTAGGATTTAATCACTTGAAAATTCCAGAGGAAATTTATTAAAATAAATGTTTTTTTTTAAGGATTTCTCATGTAAAAAACATCAATCATTTTTGTTGTAAGATTTTTTTTTGTTTTATAATTCATTAATAATGCTTGTTAAAACAAAACATATTTGTTTTATATACCGTATAATACTAAAAAATAAAGAAAGGAAATTTTAATAAGAAAAAAAATGCACACAAAATAGGTGAGGGATCGGCAAACTTTAGAGGATTAACAGCCAAATTCAACCTCTATGGGCTTTGGAAACATTTTAAAGAACCAAAATTTTTATTTTCTCTTACCTATATATGTAATATATAGTGAGAAAGTATTGAATGTCAAAAATTCAATTTGATGGAAATACACGTTTTGAGATCCCTGAGTCCAAAAAAGTGTTTTTCGAAATTTGGTCTGTGGGTGTGTGATGATTACGAGATTGAAAGTTTTTAAAATTTAAGTTAGCTACATTCCCAGTTAAAATAAGCTTTTGAACAAAAAAGGTCAAAAAGTACTAGTACTTTACTGATGTATTTTTTCAGTTTTTTTTTTAGATTTTCTCAAAAATGGCTCTAATGATTTTAATAAAAATTCATAAATCAAATATTTTTTAGATGCTTTTTAAAGAATATCAGTAAAATTTTTCGTGAAAATTGTTTGAAATACTGTACATTTTACTGATGTGGAAGCATTCGTAGCTCAGAGCCATCTATGAGAAGCAAGTGGCAGGGGCGTATATAAAAGTTTTTCGGGGGGGGGGGGCGAATTCATTTTTAAATATCCGCTCCCCCCCCCCCCATATACAAAAATATTTTAAAAATACCGGATATAGCTGAGCCCCTAGGGACCCAGTCCTCTCAAAGACAAATGCAATGCTCAATAAAAATGCTTATATATTGATTTCATTTTTTTTTATTACTTTTATTTATTCGACGCACTTTTTCAAACAAAAATATACAAATTGACCATAAAAATATAGTTAATGGCCGTATATAATTATATAGATTTGAAAAATTTCGGGGGGGGGGGGGGGGCTGGGCCCCTAGGCCCAGCCCCTTATATACGTCCCTGGCAAGTGGCAAGTTTAGAACTAAGGTGCTATGGGCAACTAAATATATCTCGACACAAAAAAATCTGGAATGAAAGACGATTACAGAAGGTAAGAGAAAGTTGTGTGCTGTCCCCTGATACTGATAGAGAGAAATGCATTATTTATAGTATTTATTTAGTTTTGTGAAAACATAAATCCATCTTACAAATGCTTCAGTAATTTGTGATTTAATAAATCTAAGAAAAAATATTTTTTAAACTGAGGATTTTGCTCTATCGTGTTTGTGGTTAGTTTTTCACCATTTCGAATATATATAGTTTGAATCACAAAGATATTATAATCAGCGTATATTTATTAAATTATAAATTATAACAATTTAAAATAATTGCTCACCAGTTGAGAGATTCTGAATTTAAAGGCAACTGACGCGGAAACGAAGTCGCTTTGGGCCGACTGCTAAAAGCCTTACTGGCTAGTGAGAGATGAGAGGCACAACAACAATCAGAACTCAGTCTATATTTAGACTATTAGTGTCGAGGAGGGAAAGATGACGTAGCAATTCCGTTCCGCAATTCAATAAAATTCATATTGTTTAAGATCTCGATACATGGATGGCAGGAACATGGAATATGGACTGAATAACAAAACAAACAAGCTTGTTCAATTACTTGGTTTTTATACAAATTAAAAATGTTTTCGCTAACAGTTAATTATATTCTTAAAAAATATATATATATTAATGTACTTTAGATGGTTCAAAAATTTGGTTTAAAAATTTCTTTTTATATGTGTGCGCTATGTCGTGAAATGCTTGAGCTTTTGTTACTTTCTCTTACCTATATATGAAATATATAGTGAGAAAGTAATGGATTCATGTCAAGATTTTGGTAGATATACTTGTTTTGAGGTCCCCTGAGTCTAAAAAAGTATATTTTGCAACATGGTCTGTCTTTC
Source organism: Euborellia annulipes (assembly GCA_023213315.1). Lineage (NCBI taxonomy): Eukaryota > Metazoa > Arthropoda > Insecta > Dermaptera > Anisolabididae > Euborellia > Euborellia annulipes. The sequence goes on along the minus strand of JAKCPI010028155.1, from coordinate 32,254 downwards.
TGTCTATGAACAAAATATCTCTAGAACGAAAAGAGATAGGAGGTTGATTTATATTTAAGTTAGGTATCCTCATCGGACGTGACACGAAACTTTTGAACAAATTAGGCCAAAAAGTACTAGTACTTTACTGATGCACTTTTTCAGTTTTTTTCGATTTTCTCAAAATTCGCTCCACATATTTTGATTAAAATTCATAAATCAATTATTTTTTAGATGCTCTTTCAAATGTATATTCTCATTTTGCCCTTGAAATCTTATGAAGACCACTTCTCTCTTGTAATTCATATGATAGAAATGTTTGCCATGGTAACAGAATATAAATATTTTCCATGTTTATAAATTTTATATCTTCAAATTCAAATGTGCCATACTGTCGGTCACTAAATATCAGGGGCGTATATAAGGGGGGGGGGCCGAGGGGCCCCCCCCCCGAAATTTCCCAAACACATATACATATATAGGGATATACAGACATCAGAGCAACAAATTTTTCCACAGGATGGGAAACTTTGGTTCCGCAAAAGAAAAAATGTTCCGCAAAAAATTTCGTGTGAAAAAAATTTAGTTTCTTAAAAAAAAAATTTTCCGCAGAAAATTTTTGAGTTCGGCCCCCCCCCCCCGAAAAAAATTTCTATATACGCCCCTGCTAAATATATGTCGACACAAAAAATCTGGTGTGTTAAGAACAACTTTCAATTACGAAAGGTAAGAGAAAGTTGTGTGCTGTGCGATCAGTCACACCGGATTTTTTACTGACAAGGGAGAGATGATGTCTATTTTTTAAAATAAAATATATAATTTCCTTCGAGAGTTATAAAATATTTTTGTTAATGACTTGAATTTTTGAAAGTTAGCGGTAAAAATTTCTGAGATAAACGAAGGAAAACGAAGTTGGCCGAAATAAAAAAAAAAATGAATCCTCTATCATATTTATTTCTGTCTGCTTGATTTCTGACAAAACTAAAATTTTTCAATTAAAAATTATTCAATTCTAAATTGGTTTCTTTATTATGAAAGAATTTTAAAACCATATTGAAATAGTTTTTGTAATTCTTACTGACAATAAAAAATGGGAACTGTATATGCCAAGGTATCTAAAATTAATTAATTAATAATAATCAATTCTATTATTAACTATAAATAACATTTTAGGACATTGATAAGAAATCTTCAAATATTACAACCTCTCCGGATGTTAATGTAAGTAATAAATCAATATCTATAATAATTTACGAATTTTATTTATATATATATATATATACATAAAAACAATTTTTTTTTAGAAAGCCCGTCATTTTCGACATCATCCAACTAAATCTCCAGATTTGACCACTTTGAAGGTTTTTTTTATTATACTTTTTTTTACTTCATACTATTAATTTCAGGCATTTTAAACATTGCCAAGTTGGAGTTTTTTCAGTGTGATATGATCAAATTAATTTTCCACACTAAATTTTTGTTTCAATTGAATAAATAATATAATCACGTAATAAATGAATAAAAAATATAATATTACACTTGAAAGGTCTTCAATAAATTGTACAGTGATACTCAAAAAAGATAAAATCACAATTTCGCTCTTGGAAATGTTTTTTTTTAACAATTCAAATTTATTCGTTTGCATCAAAGTTTAATCGGCCTTTACCTCTTATATTTTCAATAAGCGACAGACCTGAGTGTTCTTTTTCTCATTCAATGGAATTAAAATGACTGCATATTATTCAATCAATACTTTGATAAAAACCTGAAAGTTCAAAATTATTCTAAAAGAATGATCAAACTCCGATCGTCACAGCACCAGCACCACATAGGCCTAATCCCTAGCAAGAATAAAATTTTATCTCAAATGAGTGAGCATCTTGCTGGGATTGAATGTCATACAAAGTTTTTTTTTTTTAATTATGGCATTGCTCAAGTAAGAAGCATTCAGCCAGCACTAAGTAAATATGCATTACATCATTGTTAAATAACATTAACATATTGCAAGTATGTGTATACTGTATATAATATTAAATATTAATACACTAAGAAAAGGAAAGATAAATAAAATTTAAAATAAACCTGAAACTACATATACTAATGTACATAAGGTAGTCCATGCATATATTTCATTTAACACTCAATATCCCTACATACATATTAATTTTACACTATAATTTTCTTGACCATATCGGATCCCTTGTTGAGATGTTGTAGAAGTTGAGAGATGTTTGTGGCTAGTCTGAATATGTTCATAAAATCTTTTAATTTTATCACTATTTTGTGGGCAAGCCCCTACTGAAGCATTGTCGCAGGGTGTTTTGCTAAGTCCAATTTTGAACAAATACAGATGAGTAATAGCATATCCCAGTCTCATTTTGATTAGGTAAGTTGTCAATTTCCTGTTCGCTTTGAAATTTTCATACCAAGATTTAGCTGGTATCTTTGGCATAATGCTACGAGGGGGTGTCAAAAAATAACCGAAATGATTTTTTGACGAAAAAATTCTGGTTACTTTTATTCAAATTCCATTACAGACCTTCAAAGTAATCTCCCTCGGACAAAATATAATGATTCTAGCGTTCGGTCCACTGTTGAATACACTCCCAGAATCCCCTTTTTGATAGTCTGTTGAGTACCCCCAAAATATTTTTGTTTAGCTCTCGATCAGTGAAAATGACTTCCCCGAAACTCTTTCACTTCAGGAAGTAGGTGGAAGTCGCACAGCGCTAGGTCCGGTGAATAAGGTGGATGTGGCATCACTTCAATGCCTAATTCAGTGAATGTTCCTTGGCTCCTGATGGCGCTATGTGCCGGTGCATTATCCTGGTGAAGGATCCCATTTGAGGTCTTTTTGTTGCAATTGTCCTTAATGGCCCCTTCAATAATTCACAATAGTAATTCGTAGTAACAGTACGCTGCTTATCCACCACGTGATCGAGAGCTAAACAACAAAATTTCGGGTGTACTCAATAGACTATCAAAAAGAGGCTTCAGGGAGTGTTTTCAACAGTGGACTGAACGCTGGAATCTTTGTATTTTCCGAGAGAGATTACTTTGAAGGTCTGTAATGGAATTTGAATAAAAGTAATCAGAATTTTCTAGTAAAAAAATAATTCCGGTTATTTTTTGACACCTCTTGTTCTGCTTGTCTCTACACAGAAATTGTGCCAGTTGTCCATTGGCTTTTCTCTTAATTAGAAAATAGATATCAAATAGAGGTGTATCTAGGTTTAGAACCCTAATCAATAGCACTATTGGCGATCCGATCATACAAAGTTAACTCTTGAATTACTTGGAGATTCCAAGGAACGAACCTATTAGCCCAATCCACTAACTGTAAATGATTGAATTGAATAATATTTTGTATTGGTACGATTTCGATAAAAGTAATAATTTTAAATCCATTGTATTGTTAATTAAATATATTCTCAAAAATAATTTTAATTCCATTGTATTATTAATTAAATACATTTTTTTTTCTTTTTAGTAGATTCGTTATGAATTTTTTTTTTTTTTTAAATTTTTTTCAGGCTCGAGTTGATAAGATTCATGTAGACGGTATTGAGAGGACTAAAGAAGAATTCCTTGTGCCAACATTAACAGACATATTTAAAGCTCAAAATTTTCACGATGTGATTCTTAAAACTCATGAAGCAAAGACTAGACTTGAAGAATTAGGATGTTTCAACCATATAGGTGTATTTATTGATACCAGTTCCGGTCCTAACGCCACCCAGGATGGACTTGAGGTATTTTGTCAAAAAAATAAAAACAAAAAGATTACTTAAATAAAATAAAAAATACTTTTTAGGTGACTTTCTTCGTCAATGAACTTAAACGATTAGTAGGTGGCGTAACAACAAGTGTTGGTCAAAATGAAGGCTCAGTTGTTCTAAATCTAAAGACCCCAAATATTGTCGGAAAGGGCGAACGATTTTCTAGTGAATATAGTTTTGGCTCCAAAAGCTCTTCCCATTTTATTCTATCTTTGGCAAAGCCTTTCTCATCTCTTTATCATTCTGAGTAAGTATAATTAAAATATTTCCATTTTTTTTAAGTTTCAATATCTATGCAAACCCTTTTCTGTCTTTTCAAGGCAAAAATTCAATAAATAAAATGAGATGAATCACTGATTAAATACCCGGGATACAATGTAATCAGAATCGCATGACAAAATATTATAAAATATACATTCCTCAAATAGATAAAAATTACTTAATTACCATATCTATATTGTGGCTTAATAAATCTAGGGTCTGACCCGAAACTAATTACAAGAAATCTAATTTTTTTTTTTGGTATGTAAGCAATCAAAACATATCCTACTTTTTACTTTCTCTTACCTCTATATATGTTAATATAGAGAGAAAGAAAGTATTGGATTCATTTCAAAAATTCGATGTCGAGATTTTGATGGATATACACCTTTTGAGGTCCCCTGAATCCAAAAAAGTGATTTTCGCAACATGGTCTGTCTATGTGTGTGGCTGTAGACAAAATATCTCAAGAACGAAAAGAGATAGGAGGTTGTAATTTTATATTTAAGTTAGGCATTTTCCTGGCACGTGACACGAAGCTTTTGATCAAAATCCGCCAAAGAGTACTAGTACTTTACTGATGCACTTTTTCAGTTTTTTTCGATTTTCTCAAAATTCGCTTTAACGATATTGATTAAATTTCAAAAATCAATTATTTTTTAGATGCTCTTTAAAATGTATATTCTCATTTGGCTCTCAAAATTGTTTGAAGACCACTTTACTCTTGTGCTCCATAGGAAAGCTATGAGAAATGGTTGCCATGGTAACAAAATATATTTTCCGATGTTTATAAATTTTACAACTCGAATTCTAATATATTAATAATATATTTTAATGATATATAAATAATAAAATTTTGCCCATGTTTTTCTTTCCTTTTTTTTAGAATTAGTTCCTCAATATATCAACAAGGCCACATTTGGCCCTGGTCAGGATACAAAGCACTCGAACGAGGAACCTTACTCGACTTTACTTTCAAGAGCTCTCCGTATGTTAGTATTATTTATTTATCCTTTTATTTATTTCTATCGTTAAGGTGGTGGTAAATTAAATTATTCCGATATTTTTTTAGGAGAAAGAGAGATGCAAAATTTGGAAATTCTGTTAAAATGAAATTCAAAGAATCTAAATTGTAAATTTTCTTATCAGGCTACTACACGTGTACAGAATATTTTGGAATACACACGTGTGAACCTGCATATAAGACTTTCCACAAATGAGGGGGAAGGATGATTTTATAAGGATTGGACATCCTCCATTATCCCGCTCTTACTGCATAGTCTTGCCCGGTTCATTCTGTCCGTTGTATATTCGTTTTCTTGTAATATTTAAGATAGCAAATTTGCGAGATGAGTTTATGTTTGATTGAGCCGGCGACCTAGGATAAGGATAGTCCGCCCGCCACGAAAGCGTGGAGGTCCTGGTTCGACTCCAGGAGGAGCAATTTTTGCCCTATCAAACACAAACTCATCTCGCAAATTTGCTATCGTAATTGACTGGTTTATTTAGAGTCTATTTGAGCGGTGATTGAAAAAAATTCCATCATTTTTCAAGCAAAGCTCTATCTAGTTAATATTTATTAAATGGTTTGATTCGATTTTAAAACGCCCGGCCCTCACATCAAAAAAATATTTTACTTAGTAAACCCTTAATCTCGTATCTCAGATCCTACTAATACTAGCCGAGTACTTGTTATTGATTTATCTGTTATTTTTTATGAAAAAAGACAATAAATAAAAAAGTATGACATAATTAGATACCAACATATTAAAATTATAAAATAGATAATACTACAAGATGTTAAGTTGTTATAAACTCGCAATTAGAAAAATTGAAGCACTCGCTGGAGCCAAACTCACTTTCTCCCGGGACTGTTTTTCTATTTGCGAGTTTAAGGTAAATAAATAACATAACATTAAATAATAAATTTATTGAAATGTAGGGAAAATTATTACATTTTATTTATAAATTGCCATTTATTATTAGGTTTGTTCGTTTCGCTTGTCATTGCAAAGTAAATTACACATTTTACTCTGCATTCTGTTCGTTTCATTTTTTTGCAAGCTAGCTTAACTTGCATTCTGTTCCTTTGAAACTTGGTCCGAGACAGAAAATGTTGATTTTGCTGTATAATTTGACCCAATCGGATCTTCTTTTTCTTCTTTTTTCGCCTTAATACCGCCGTGCGGGGTCGGTGGAGGGGAATAGAACAGGCCGGCCCATCGCAAGGTCTGACGCCTGTTAAAAATATAGAAGGAAAGAGACTGACATGCAAAGAAAAGAAGTACTGCCAGTCCCAGCAAGGGCAGCTCGTGGTCGCCATCCACGTACCCACAAGATGTGGGCCCCTGAGCAAGAATTTGATCCAATCGAATAGCTGGTGTGAATTGTGGCCGAAGTTTTAGTAGATGACCACCTTTTTTCACCATTTTCTCTCAAAATATTCGAAAAAATCCAAGACGAAAATGACAACTAGATTACATTAGGTTAGGCTATTAAGAACTCATTTTGCAAGTTCATGACTTCAATCGAACAGATAACAAAATATGCAAAAGTTGCACTTTTTGTTTGGGTACATTTGCACCTTTTGACCTAGGTAGCGTTCCTTGACAGCTTTGCACTTTTTACCATGTCAAGTTAAACGAATAAACATCTATTATTACATTTTATTTATAAATTGCTAATAAATTGGGTTACTAGTATAATTTTTATTAAAATTATAAAATTTCCTTTTTTTTTTAGATAAAGCACAATATCCAATGGGAAGGTTGTTGGCGTGACGTTTCATGCTACTCCCGAGATACCGCCTTCGATGTCAGAGAAAAGGCTGGACCAGATCTCAAATCATCCTTGAAGTTTCTTCTTACTCTTGATAAACGGGATTTACCTTCTTTTCCTACTACGGGTCCTCTCATCCAATTGGTCACTGAATTCGCAGGACTTGGCGGTGATGTCGGATTTCTCAAAAACGAATTAAAACTAGAATTGAACAAGACACTTTTTGATGATTTTGTAAATTTCTTTATTCTATTTTTATTAAATTCTTTTAGTAATTTTTTTTTTTTTTTAGGTGATCCAGGGAACTTTTGCTTTTGGGCATTTAAAAGGCATGGAGAATAAACATGTCTCATTATGTGACCAATTTTATTTAGGTGGGCCGTTAACTTTACGAGGTTTTGATACTCGGGGAATCGGTCCTAGACAAGACAATAATACATTAGGCTCTAACGTAAGTCTTGAGATTTATATTTATCTTTATTAATAGAGATAATCAATACCTATTTTTTAGGTTTACTGGTCGTCGGGTCTCCACCTATTCGCCCCGCTTCCATTTAAACCTGGTCAAGGAGGATTCGGAGATCTTTTTAGAACACACGCCTTTGTAAATGTCGGAAATATAGGCAATTTTAATTTTAGTATGTATCATCTATTTCATAGTTTCTCAACCTTATTTTACTCACCCCCCCCCCCCCCCTTTGAGATTTTTTTATTCTGCCCACGCCCCTTCTGCGCCATCTCAATCGCCTCTAATTTTCTAATTATTTATTTTTCTTTTAGGCGACGATACCGCAGAAAATGTGAAATTATTAACATCAGGAGTGCGTTTAGCGACTGGCGTCGGCATCGCATTACGTCTCGGCAAATATGCCCGTTTAGAACTTAATTATTGTATACCAGTTTGGTATTTACAATCAGATAAAATAGTCAGAGGAATACAATTCGGCTTTGGAGTTCAATTTTCTTAATTTGTTAATAAACAACTTAATTTCTTAAACTAGAAGTTTTATTGTTAGTTATTATAAAAAAAAATTTTAATTGTTTTTTTTAAATATAAAATTTTAACTCATATTTGTATGAGTATTGAGTTTTGTAGTCACTAAATCTTTGAATATAATAGTTTTGAAAATTAATTTTCCCTTAATTAAAAAAATTATAATCACATCACCACCAGTGTTGAAATTAAAAAAATACTTTTCTTAAACACACTTCTGTTTTTGTACGATAGATTGGTCCGGAAAAAAGTTAAAAAAATGTATGTAAAATAAGCGCCGCGCGCTCTCACGCGGTAAAATGAAAAAAAGAAAAAAAGTCCGGGGGTATTCAACCAATCCTTATAAAAATATATTTAGATTAAATGTAGCCTTTATGGTCAAATAGATATCCATAGCGGGAAAATGGCAATTTTTCGATAATTTAAAAAATGAGGTTTTTTTGAGAAAAAATTGATTATAGAGTTGATTAATTGCGATTTTTTATATAGTAGAGTTTTTCTTTCTGTACAAAGTGACATCAAATTTAATCTTATCTGAAGGAAGGACCGAATTATGGGAAGGTTTGCTATTAAGATATTTAGTTCAAAATAATATAAAATTTAAACATTCTCTTAGAATCTATTGTATACTTATTGCTCTTTATATTATAATTAGGACAACCGAGCGTTCAGACAAAACATTTCTAAATACAAAAGTAAATTTAAATAATAACATCCAATGTTCTTTATTTAAAAATTTTTTGAAAAATTTAAATGTTAAAATAATTGACATTCCAAGAGGCATTTTTATCATTATTTTCAGTCAACTTAAGACAATTTAAAATCATAGATCATTAAATTTGATTAATATAATTTCATGACATCTTTCTAATATTAATTATACTTATGTATTCGGATAATGTATTTATTTGCTCTGGTTAAAATTAAAAAAATTTAAAATGTCAAGATATCGCCCGCCATATGATTATTACATCTATCGACTCTAGCGCCGTATTAGGCAGTGGACAAAGGGTGAATTACTATATGTCAACATTTTTCCCTCGTCTCTTATTCTAACCTAAAATATAAATAAAAATACAAAATTATTTAAATAAAAATAGTTAAAATGAGAATTTCAAATAATTTTTTATACCCTTTCGTTCCTCGAAATAAACCAGTTCCATTTCAACAATTATTACCATTAAAATTAAAAGATCATGTGTCTGGAAAATCTGAAGCACAAATAAGTATAAATATATATTTATTTATTTTCTATTGTATTTCTATTTTATACTGATCTTTTAATAATTTTATGAATTAATTTTTTAGATAATGCCTGTATAGAAGAGATGTCACTTCTACTCGCTTGTTTAAAAGAGAATGAATTTAGTCAATCATTTTGCAGTCAAGAAATAAATAATTTTCAAAAATGTAACAAGGAACAAATGGTAATAATATTTTAATAATTTTTTATTTATTTATTTATTTTTAATCTTATTTCATAATTTTTTTAGCACCTAAAAAATGTAGAATCCGAAAAGGCGGTAGGAGGTTTCATTCAGTTGAAAAATAGAAGATCTAATTTTAAATATATAAACAAAATATTAAAAAATTTCCCAACACCCAAATAATAACATAATATCTTATTAATTATTTAATATATAGTTCTGAATTGTTTATTAAAACCATTAAATGATTTTAATTAATTAAGACTAATTTTTTGAACTTGTATTTATTATACCTATGAAAATGCAAAATTTTTTCCTCAATAGAACTCATAGATAATTATAACTGAAGCGTTATATAATCCAGGAGTTACAAACTTGAGCTATATGGCCTTTCAGAAATATTTTTCAAAATGAAATGATCCATTCGTCCATATAATTATACACGATAGTCAATCACAGTTGAAATTTTTTATACATCTACTGACAGGCATTTTAACAATTCTGCTGGCAATGTTTTGATATGAAATAATAGAATTACTGCGAAGGCATGCATGAAACAAAATAAAGTCGCCACACGCAGCAATTAGAAGAGATACCAAAGGATTTATAAATTTCTCTTAATTCCAATCTTCATAAATGATCTAAATCTTGACGGTAGCATATTCGTATTTTTGGATCTTTGGGTATATATTTATTTTGTAGAGTTATCTTTAAAAAATCAACGGGTACACTTTCAGTATTCCAAATAAATATTTCAAAACAGTTGCACATGGGTCTTCTCCATGCGCTTTAAATGCGTTTATTCTCATTTTGTTCTCAAAATTGTTTGTACTTCATAGGAAAGATAGAAGAAATGTTTGACATGGTAACAAAATATAAATATTTTCCCATGTTTATATATTTTATATCTTGATTCCTATCTAATGTAGGTCCTATTGCCGGAAACTAAATTTATATCAACACAAAAAATCTGGTGGGCCAAGCACAGAACACAACTTTCTGTTACCGAAGGTAAGAGAGAGTTGTGTGATAGAGAAATTTGAATTTTTTGTTCTCTATGATTATTGGTTTCTTTATAATAGGTCTCTGATAATATGGACGAGCAATATAGGTTTCTCGGGTGAGGAAATATTTGATCAGAGCACAGTTGATTGAGATTCCTGTCCACAACGACCGATCATCGTGTATTATGATCAAACCGGTTACTTTTTAAATCAATTAATATAAATAGATAATTTATTGCTGTCTGTCTTCCCGTAAAGTATTTTTTCAGTCATTATCTTGATTTTTCAAGTTTGCATGACACATGATATTCGTGTTTGGATTCCTTTATCCGTGTTAGAAGATGAAAAGATGAATATCGAGGATTAGAGAGACTGCCCTAGGAGAGGGGAGGCCACTAACGGAGGGACAATATTAAGTCCCACCCATGCGTTTTCTATTTGTGATTATTTCATTGTTTTTAGGGATATACTGTATTTTAAAAATATTTTTGTGTATGGAGGGGGATATTTAAAAAGGAGTTCGCCCCCCCCCCCCCGAAAAAATTAAATATGCACCTCTGCTACAAAATGTATATAGGCGTTCTCTTCTAGTGATGCCCCAGGCCCCCGACTGTCTCGGTATGCCTTAATGCGTTTAACCATGACAATATCCTCACTGGGATGGATTGATATGAAACAATCTGGAGTGACTGTAGCACACCTGATTTTTTGTGTCGACATATATTTAGTTCGCAACAGTACGGTACATTCGAATTTCAAGATCTAAAATTTATAAGTATGGGAAAATACTTATTTTTTGTTACCATTTCTCCTATCTTTTTTTTTCTATTAAGTACAAGAATAAAGTGGTCTTCAGAAGATTTCAATGACAAAATGAGAATATTTATATTTTGTTACCATGAGAATTATTTCTCCTATCTTTCCTATGAAGTACAAGAGTAAAGTGTGCTTCAAACAATTTTGATGGCAAAATGAGAATATACATTTTAAAGAGCATCTAAAAAATAATTGATTTTTGAATTTTAATCAAAATCGTTTGAGCGAATTTTGAGAAAATCGAAAAAAACTGAAAAAGTGCATCAGTAAAGTATTAGTTCTCTTTGGCCGATTTTGTTTAAAAGCTTATTTTCACGGTCCAGGAGGGTACAAAACTTGAATATAAAATTTCAACCTCCTAGTTCAATTCCTTCATGCTTAATATTGAACACACATACACGGACAGATCATGTTGCGAAAACCACTTTTTTGGATTCAGAAGACCTCAAATCGTGTATACCCATCAAAATCTCGACATCGAATTTTTGACATAAATCCAATACTTTCTCTCTCTATTTATTAACATATATATAGAGGTAAGAGAAAGGAAAAATTTGGTGTAGAAAAATAATAAGAAAATTAGATTTCTAATCATCACCTTTTAATTTTATCCAATTATAACCGCCTAACAAAAAAAAAAAAAAAAAAAAAAATTAAAATATACTTTTCAATATATAAAAAAAAATTCATTTAAAAAAAAAGACTAATTATAAATTGTGGAGTATTAAGGATAGGCACTTTGATATCATCTCAGATTGAGAGACATCAAGCGGCGAGAGTTCGAACTAACTAAGAACAAGCTTGTTGTATGATTTGATTCTCTTATGCACGCGACAATCAAGTTCCAAGAATACCTTGTTCCAAGAAAAATGGATATTGTTAGAATTCTATTTTAATAACGAATTGTTAAAATGATTTAAGACATTTATATAATAAAATAAATAAGAAATAGAAATTTTATCAAATACAAATTTATATGGTAGAAAATTTTAGGATACACAATTTTACAAGAGAATAGGAAGAGAGAATTAAATTAAATATTATATCTTAGCTTCATACAGATTCCAGGTTTAGGTAGATGGATTTTGCAATAATTTGATTTATTTGTAATAAGGAAAAATAAAATTTCTCTTATTCTGTGTGAAGCTTAGATTGAATCATCTGGTTTGAGATCCTATGAAATTAAATATTATAAATACCATTAATAATAATCCTGAGTCGACGCCGCAGTGTAGAACTAAGACGAAGAAAGATGAGGAACATTCAAATTAATAATCCATTATCCAAAAGCACTAATTAAAACACTGATGAGCACAAATAATCACAAAATAAAAAAAAACTTTTAATAAAAACGCGAGTATGCAGTGAAAGAATGGCGCGCATAAAGCCAACTGGCTCTTGGTAGATGGCGTCCCTTTCGCCTTTAAAAATGGGGAGAGGGGGAAATCAAAGAGGAGTGGGGGAGATGGCGCGTAGAATGAAGGCATTTTTTTAAATCTGGTGTGATGTTGCACAGCACACAAATTACGGTTAGCTTCGATAGTTGAAAGTTGTGCATATATTTAGTTCTGGGTAGTATGGTACATTAAAATCAGGGAGGTATTAGAATTAATATGTAAAATTTAAAAACATCAGAGAAAAACAGAAAAATTTAGATTAAAAAAAAAATTTATTGAAAATTTGTCTTTGAGAGAGCCCGGGGCCCTCAGGGTTCTGAGATATACGGTATTTTAAAGATATTTTTGTGTTTGGAGGAGGGGGATATTTAAAAATGAGTTTCGCCCCCATCCCCGAAAATATTCATTCTGGTACAAAATGTATATAGGCCCCCTCTTCTAGAGACGCCCCAGGGCCCCAATTGTCGCGGTACGCCCCTGCCCCATAATACTTATTTTTTTAATTATTATACTGGCTGTGAGTATTAACTAAAGTTGTGTGAAAAGGAGTCAGCCAAGGAAAATAAAAAATCAATTTATTCTGTCGACGTTTCGAGCGCCCGTCGCGCTCTTCCTCGGGACAGTTTAAGTGTCAATTGTTATAGATGGTACATTATTGTTAAATCTTTCAACATATACATTATTAATGTTTGTTGAGATTATCTAAAAATGTCAACCGACTATTTTGTCATTACCATCTATAACAATTGACACTTATACTGTCCCGAGGAAGAGCGCGATGGGCGCTCGAAACGTCGACAGAATAAATTGATTTTTTATTTTCCTTGGCTGACTCCTTTCCACACAACTTTACTTATTTTTTTAATTTAAAAAGGTTATAAATCAAGCTAAGTTTGATAATATATTTCACGTCTCAGGATAGCTAAAAATGTTGGGCAAACAGAGCGTGACATATGGACGGACGAACAGACGGATTATAATATATATATATATATATAGTTTTTTTTTTTTATATAAAGTCAACCTAAATCAAACACAGACACGATCACACATACACACACCCAATCCAAATCTCAGAAACAAACCCAATCTCCTAACACATCCACTAACCAAACCAATAACACATCGACTTGGGGAGGCAGACTGAGGCCCCGTAGTCAACCTAAACCGAACACAAACGGAATTACACACACTCAACCCTCCTCCTGCTCTCAGAGACCAAACCAAGCCTCTGAGGCATCCAAATTGACCTGGGGACCAGCAAGACTGCGACCCCGTAAACAAACCACCCCAACAATTCCCCCCTAATTCCATACTCTTGAAAATGGCTCCAAAAGGAGAGCCGAAACGTCGAGTAAATCTCCACATCACACGCGACTCAACCCGAGAAAACTTATCTTCGCATATATATATATATATATATATATATATAATATTCTATAGATGAGGCCGGTCGAGCTAGAATTTTCCCGGACCTGTGTGCTGTGGGACAGTCACACCAGATTTTTTATTTTTTTTTACTTATGAAATGCAAGTGGTCAAGTGCTATGGGAAACTAAATATATCTCGACACAAAAAAACTGTTGCGATCAGTCACAGCAGATTTTTGAACATTTTTTCTCAATCACATTTTGTGCGTCAATACGTACTCAAAAGATATAATTACGTATACGTACAAATGTACATAATTTAGTCTTTCGGCTCACTTTTTTGTATAACAATAGTTATAATCACTAGAGTTAAAAGTTATATTTTTAATAACAAAAAAAAATTAATTATTAATAATAATCATTAAATTTACATATAGGCCTATAATAATAATTTTTCTAAATATATTTTTTATTATTATATCGATACATTATATTAAAAAAACTACGAAAAATTTTATAATTTTTATATTTTATTTTTACAAATCTCATTTATATTTAACAAAAATAATTTTTAATCTTGGAATTTTTTTTTCTATTATTAAAACGAGGTAGATTTCAATAAGAAAAATCATTTGATGAGTGAATTATTATTAAATAATATTTAGAAACGTTTTCATTTGAAAAAAAAAAAAAAAAAAAATTAGTTTTCAATACATGAAACTTTCACACTTTTGAAAAAGATATCTGGTGCCTAAAATTAAATTTTAAATATTGCACATTTTTTAATAAATACTATAGAAATTTAATATTTATTACAAGTTTAAAAATAAATAAATATTTATATATTCATAAGTAAAATAGAAGAATTTTCATTAAAGAGCCATTCACGGCAACTATTTCTCCTTTTAGAAATAAAACATATCTGAACATTATCGTGGTTTATTTTAATTTTATAATTTATAATTAGAGAGTGGAAAAAAGTTGCCTTAAAAGTTCATTCTTTTTTAGCCAAATAGTCGGTAAAAAACCTGTTTTTGGCAAAAAAGTCAATAGAGAGCTTATCTCTCGAAATATGCCAGGGTTCATTAAAATTTAATTAAATAAATTAATTTAATTTCACTAGTACAAAAGTAAAAAATTTGGTTTAACAAGCACAGCACACATCTGTGCTTATCACATCAGATTTAGCTGCAAAAATTTATTTAAATACATATAATAAATTTTATGAAGATAGGAAAATATTCACTCGAGAGGTATATTAAAGTTAAATTGGATACCAATCATTTGAAATAAATAAGGACAAAGTCAAAATGGCAAAAAATGGCCGAAAATGCAAAATTAAAAAAAAGCTTATTATATTAAAAAATTTGAAAAGTTTTTTTTTTTTCAAAAAAAAAGTCGCAAAAGTCGTTAAAAAAACATTTTTTTGTGAGATCAGTGGAGATATCTAAGAAAATCAGGCAAAGTCTCAAAATTAAAATTTTAACTGATTGTTATAATATTACAATTTTAATTAAACAAGATTTATAATTTATTCATTTTGGTAAGACGATATAAAAAGCAGACTATCAGGTGCGGTCTTGGAATTTGATCGGGGGGGGGGGGGGGGCTAGAAATTTTTTAGTCTGGAGGGCTCCCCCCTCCCCCCCCCCCCCCAAGTAGAACCGCACCTGCAGACTACCAAATTTAGGGAAAATTCGATTAATTTTAATGTTTGAATATAAAAATTTATTTATCATTAAAAAAAAAAGATTTCCTTTTATTTTTAATATCAAAAATAATTTTTAATAAAATTTAAAATAAATAATTACATCTCAGAGTTTCTGATTTTGTAATAACAAATTAAACGAAAGATATTTTTTTTTTCAACAAGAATTTGGCTCTTATCATTATACCATTCAAAAATATTTAATTACAATGATTTGTTTTTTTTTGGCACCTTTAGACAAAAAACAAAAAAATAAATAAGTATAATAAAAATATCTTTCGTTGATTTTTTTTTTGAAATGTCTTTAATACAGTATGATACAATTTATATACAATGTGATTAGAAAGAAATTGAAATTTCAGAAAAAAAATCATTCGGTTAAAAATACTTCTGTTTTTGAAGAAATTTAAAAATTTAAAAGGTTTTTTTATACCTATATTCGGTTTTTTTCATATATATTAGCTAACCTAAGATGGAAAAAGAAATATTTTTAACCGCTTTTTCTAAATTAACTTCTCTCTTTAAGATAGAAAATCCAAGCTACCATCTTAAAGAGAAAACCTTTCTAAGATTCGCATTAAGAAGGGGAAAAGGGATTTAATTTCTTTGTTGTCATAAAGTATATTTAACAAAAGAATAAGTATCTTAAGAAAATTACAAAATCTTCGCCGAGTAATTAAGTTCTATAATCGTATATACATCACAAATGTATATTTAATACAAAATTATACAGATTGACTATCGATTTAAATTATGAATAGTTGCCCCAAAGTTTATATCATATATATCATATATCAATATTTATTTGGAAAGCACTTTCTTGACAGCATGTACAATATCGTCGGCTTGAGGTAGGGCTGCCATTTCAAGTGTTTTTGCGTAAGGCATTGGAACATCCACTCCAGTAACGCGAATCACTGGTGCATCTAATTGATAAAAAGTCTCACCTAGAAATAAATTAAAAACACCATAAGTTCGTTGTTATAAAAAAAATATGCCAATCTTGTTTTAGTTTATGTAGCAAATTATAGAACATCTTACTATTACTGCGATATATGAGTGTAGAGGTTTTAGAAACTCTCATATACAGTAGAATCTCGCTTGGCGAGCACCTCTCATAAAGAGTAATTCGCATAACGAGCAAAATTTAGTCACTGAGAATTTTGAAATATATACTTATTTTTTAATATTAATAATTTTAGGATTTAAGCTTAAGTAATTTGACTTTGAAATATTTTTTTATATATAGAAAATTTGTATGTTTATTAAATAAGATTAACAGTTATGTTAATCATAATTAGTCATTAACACACCTAAGTGCTGGCTAAATGGATTCGTATCCAATGCCATAAATAGAAGAATAGTTATTGTAGTTAAACTACAGTATTTTGAAAATGATTTTATTTTATATTGACACCAACACTCCAGCCATGTTCTAAGCTTTTGCTGATTATATAAAATCCCACGCTTTTTATTCATGTATATATGATAAGATATAAACTTGATTCTTCCACATGAACAAAACTCGTACATAACTGATTTTACAAAATTAATCATGAGAGACCGAATGGCTGCTGATGATGCAATATCATATGATCACGCCTTTTTTTATTTCCTTCATATACGATATAAAGGAAGCTGTAAGTGTGAAATGATAAAGATTATTATATATATTAAATAAGCACTGAAAAAACTGGAAAAAAATGTTTTGTACGGCAACTATAAGAATTATATTGTAAATAAATGAAAAGATTCTCCCCTGTAAGGCAAGCAGACAAAACAATAAAATTATTCAACATGAACAAAACTGATTTTTACAAAATTAATCATGCGAGAATGGTTGCTGATCAGTGCTGGATTTACGCCTAGGACCAAAATTCTTGAGACGAAAAAATTTAAGGACAATTCATTTCAAAAATTGATTTAGATTAGTTTTTACGAATCTATAAAAAAATTTTTATAGAATATATTATAAATCAATTTTTCAATTTACTTTTTTTTAATCTGTGTGTGCGATGTTAATTTTTTACATCATTCTTTATTTATAGTGACATTAATCTCACATATATATATATAATTTTAAAATCACTTCTAAATTTGATTCCACTGTTAAATAAAAATACGTAAATTAACATATATTAAATATTATTTTGGTATTCATTTAAAAAAGAACATTTTTCTGTTTATAAAAACAATTTTTCATTAAAAATAAATCTTGTCTTTTTTCATATTTAATTTATTGAATGGATTCGAAAAAATTGGAATTTAAATTTTTATCTGAAGTCGAAAAAAAAATCACTCGATATTTCTTACATTCGCATATATATATATATATAAAGTATATATATATATATATATATATATATATATATATATACATGACCGTCCACAAGAAAAGGTATCAAATCTTCACCGGGGTCAAAATTGAGCTTTCTGTACAGAACACATCCTGCTGAGCAAGAATTTTTTGGTCATTTTTTGTTTGGAAGATATTTTAAAATTTTGGTTATGAAAAACCCTGTTTTGAGAAAACTGAGTTTAAAGTTTGTTTGGTCCTTTTTCTCTTATCTCACCTTTGTCTTGTTTTTTCAAATATTAATACATCGATTCTGATGAATTTTACATTTTACACTTGACATTTAATATAATTCGATTTCTTTTTTATTTATAACAATGGAATTTTTTCACCCAAGGTTTATTTCTGGCAGAAGCAGCATCCTTTTTCGGGACTAAAAATTGTTATATAATTCATGTAGATTATATTGTTACAATAAATTGAAAAAAAGCGGAATGAGCTCTTCCCACATATCAAATAATGTGTTTTTTTATTGTAATATTGTTGAAATAATTAATGCTACTACATGTTTTAAATAACAATTTTTGGCAACAAGAAGGGTGCGACTTGGGCCTGAAACGCGACTAAAAATAAATTATTTTTTTATGATTTCATTGACTGTTCCAGCAGCTTTAATGGAGAAAATCGAAAAACTCATTAGTAGATATTTTTCGCTATGTTTACACTCATATAATCATTTCAATAGAGAATTATTACAAAGGAGTAAAAAGCTTAAGTTTTCGTGACACTTGGATGGATGTAATGATTAGTAAATATTTTTCATAAATATAAAACTTTAAGCTTTTAAGCGAGAAAAATTTTAAACAATAAAGGAAAAAGAATTAATTTACTTACTCTCCATTAAACGAGCGCAAATTTCAGAGCCAATTCCACACTGTGGCCAACCATGTTCAACAGTTACTAAATGATGTGTTTTAGTAACTGAATTAAGTATTATTTGTTCATCGAGGGGACGTAGGGTTCTCAAGTTAATCACTTCAGCCTCTATGCCTTCATTTGCTAATTTTTTAGCTGCATCTAAACTTGTTTCTACAGCTCTCGAATAACTAACCAGAGTTATATGTTTCCCTAAAAAAAACAAAAAAAAAAAAAAACATTGATTATAATGAATTCATCAAAGAGGAAGCAAGTATAAGCTATGGATTACGAATCTGAAATTTCAACACAACTTGGGTACGAGTCCAGCTTGACTCAATTAATTCACCATTGACGAAGTATCCTCTTTGGTTAAGAAAGTGGGAGAAAATTTCAACCCACAGACACAAAGGGCCCAATTTGAAGTATCCTAAGTGCCTTGAAAATGGGGATGACTCCGACTTGATTAACCCGGGACCTGCCGAGAGGTATGGGCCGGGTGGATGGGAGGGAGCAGTATCTCATAAAATCCATTCATCCATTAATAAATCAAGCATGATCTAATATCTATATTTTGTATGAAATTCGCTATTGTTCGTCCGTCTGTCCTGGACATTTCCACAATCAGTAGGATTTTTTAAACGAAATTAAAATTTTTTAATTAAATTCTAATCTAATTATAGATAACTAAATAACACTAGGTTAAGTTTCAAAAGGTTTTTATTTTTATCTTATGCCCATTTCCACGTTCAGAGCTATGTGTTTGTGTCAAGCTCTGAAGATGATGTATTAACGTGGAAATGCGCATAAGATAAAAATAAAAAACCTTTTGAAACTTAACCTAGTGTTATTTATTTAACTATAATTAGATGAGAATTTAATTAAATTTAAGAATGTTAAACTAGTGACAACAGGGGATTCTTTGGACTATATTAGGAATTTTAATTATTGAAAAAGGACCTTATAAAAAACACAGGAAAGGAAAGGCGATGGTTCGTCAAATAAATTTTACCTTTATTTGCAAGGGATTAAAAAAAGGCGAGAGGCCGTAGGCAGGTCCGAGCTGAAACCTAAAATCGGGCCTAAAAGTTATTACTTCATATTGGATATACTAATATAAATAATAACTGGAGTGACTGAAAACACACCAGATTAACCGGATAAATGGCAGATATGGCTGAATACTGATTCAGGTCTATTCTCTAAATACAGACGTTAAAATTTAACATTATAAATTGCGTGTTAAAAAGTAAAGTAATAACATCAGAGTTAAATATGCTATTCTCTAAACCAAGTTTTAAAAGCGACGTTAATATTTCACCAGGTGTTAACGATCCATATGAAGCTATGTTTTCTGCTTATTCGTGTTTTTACACCCCTCGATTACCTCAAGGGCATGAGAATAATATATCAAGTTAGTATTGCGCATCAATACTAACTTGATATGTTAATCTCAATCTAGTATGAGGCAAGGAGGTGTTAAAATGAATAAACGCTAATTTCATATGTTAAAAGAACGTTTTTGCTTAGAGAATAGAGCTGATTACCGAGTAATCGGATAAATGGCAGATATGGCTGAATACGATTAATCGGTACAACCTTAATCAAACCTTTTTATTTGAAATAGTTGTTAGTTTTCATCGTGGAAAAGTGGAATTAAATTATTACAATAAAATTAATTGAAAGGGATCAGTGATATTATATAGACCATATTTTACATATCTATATAAAAATTTATTTACCTTCTCTTTCAATTTTTCCTTTTCCTATAGGTATTAAAAATTCTTTATCTAATGCTTCAGCTGACATAGGAAATTGTACACCATATAACATTTCATTTTCAAGAAATACAACTGGATCTGGATCTCTAATTGCTGCTTTTAAAAGTCCTTTAGCATCTTCTGATGAATAAGGTGCGACCACCTAAAAATAAAATGACAATTAGAAAATAAAAACTACTTAAAGAAATAATTAGAAAAAAAAGTTTTTTTCTTAATTCTTTTTATTTGCGTCACATTTCTTACAAATTATAACAAATGTGAATTATTTTCTTAAAAAATAATAGATTATTAAAAAAAAAAAATAATCGATTATTTTTCACAATCTATATTATTTTCGGGAAACATTCGTTTGAAAAGATGGGATGAGACTCGCATGCTAAAAAAAAAAAGGTCAAATGATTTTCGCGAGAAGGAAAAAATCGATTATTTTGCGTAGCCCGAGTGTTAACTAGACACAACTTAAAAATTTGGAACACAGCTAAAATTTGCATTAAAATTCACTATTTTTCCTAGGAGAGGATAGCCGAATTTCTCAAACACATTTATATATATTTGTTCTGTGTGAATAACATACTTTGGGATGACTGCTAAAGATGAACTCACCTTAAGACCAGGACAATGTGAATACCATGCTGCAAAGCATTGAGAATGTTGAGCAGCAACTCCGGCAGCTGCTCCATTTGGGCCTCGAAAAACAATTGGCACATTTACCTTTTTAAATATAAGTATTTCATTTAATAAAATAAACCAATTAATTAATAATATGTCGGTTAAACTGCATCGTATTGATAATTGGTAGGCTCTAAATCTGTTGTCTCTATTTTGTTGTGGGTTGCCTGCCTCCAGGAGTTGTCGGGGATTAGAAAGAATAGATATCTTTTCAAATCTTGTGAGCGAACTCCCCAGGTAGCGGGGGATGGCCTTTTATAACATTTTCAAGACCATAATCCCCCATCCCCTTGGGAAGAGTGATATACATGCAAAGACTTGACGCTAAGTTTCCACCTTTGCATGTGTTTTTTGATTTAATCAGATATTTTGTTTTTCGAAACTTATTTTAAATTAGAATTTTGATTTTCGAATTTCAAATTTTGTATCTCTCTCTCTCTTTTTGGCTTCACAACAACTTAATCATTATTGTTTGAAGTTGTGGCTGTGATGTGATTATAATGGAGAAATGGAGATATCAGTCAAATTGGAATGCTCTCTCTAGGTTCAATAAAACTCCCAGAATAAGACGTTTCGACCTGAATTTATTTGGCCATCTTCAGTTATAGGAAATTATACACATAATGCAAAGTGTGCATGTGATTTAACCAGGATTTGTCAATTATAAAATTTATTTGTTTCATTCAAAATTATATGACTCCTGTGCCCAAGCTGAGAGATAATTGATCTATTTATTATATTATATTTATTTATTTATTCTGAACTTGGGCACAAGAGCCAAATAATTTTGTATGAACCAAATAAATTTTATTTTTGACAAATCCTGGTTCAATAACATCAATTATACGTGTATAATTTCGAATAAATGAAGATGAACAAATAAATTCAAGCCGAAACGTCTTATTCTGGGAGTTATATTGAACCTAGAGCATTCCAATTTGGCTGATATCTATCTCCATCTCTCCATTATCATTTACTATAATTCCTATTATCATTTACATTTTTTGAAACGTCAAGCGAAACTTTTAAAATTCATGTCATTATTTAAAAATGCAAACTCAATTTTTCTTATTTTAAAAATGTTGTAAACAATCAGACTTTAGAGCTGTTATGTCAACTTCCACTACGATGCAGTTTAACCCTAGTAACTTACTTTCCCTGCAGACATATAAAATGTTTTAGCTGCAGAATTAATTACTTGATCGATGGCTTGCATTGAAAAATTAAAAGTCATAAATTCACAAATGGGTTTTAAACCAGCCTAAAATGATGATGAATAAATTAATAATAAAATAGAATACAATTAAAAATATGTGCTAAGTCTATACCATTGCAGCGCCTACAGCAATTCCAGCAAATCCCATTTCGGTGATAGGTGTATCAATAACACGTTTGTCACCATATTTTTTCCATAATCCTCTTGAAACTTTATAGGCACCATCGTATTGAGCTACCTCTTCTCCTAATAAAAAAACACGATCGTCACGAGCCATCTCCTCATCCATTGCAGAATTGAGAGCATCTCGGACAGTCATCTATATACCAGTAAAAGAAATAGCTCATTACAATTTAATTAAAATTTAAAAAATAATTCAAAAATTACCTGTTGGGTTGAAAATGACCGAAATGCTGTATATGTTCTTTGAGAAAATAATCTCATATAATTCTATAAAAAAAAAAAGATAGTTTTAATATTTAAAATTGTATGTTTATTTAAATAATTAATTACCATTGAGATCATGATTAAAATAAAGTAAATACTATAAAATGAAACTAAATATATGCTTTCCTCTTGACCTTCTTTTTATCCTTGACGATTTTAAGGAGAGTAAAAAGTCAATTGATGTTACTTTCAGAGTTGGGTTTTATACACAATTTTGCAGTTTTATACAAAAATTGCGGATAAAACTTGTATGAAACGTATAAAATGTATTAAACGTATAAAATGTATAAAACTTGGATGCGCATGCGCAAACCCGACGAGAAAGGAAGCTCAAATAAAATTTCATTTTTCAATTATTAACATTTTGATTATATTATTCACTAAATAAAAAGCAAACAACATCGTCAATACTTTAGAACATTATAAAATATGAAAAGCTTTTAAGCTGTTTTTTCAGGAGGAGAGAATTGGTTTTTTACAGTTTTATACCTTTTATACATCGGCCTAGTTTTATCCGCGATAGTTTTATACATGTATAAAACCGTGTATTATACTCGGCGGGATAAAACTTGCCAACTCTGGTTACTTTAGCCACGACCGTTTTTTTCCACGGAAGTGGGTAAAAACGGCGGGAATCGTTTAAAATTTGAAAATATTGTGTTGAACCAGCCATAATCTATTAAATATGGGAAAAGATAGATATGAATATATAATTAATATGACATTATTATTAAATCCTTTACACTAAGATTAAAAGAAAATTAGATAAGGATATATAAATTTATTAGTTTTTAAATATTTGCTAGGAAAATTAATGTAAAAATAATAATAAAAATGACAGTTTTGAGGTTATGTTGGTTATAATATTTTTACTATTTTCAAGAATTTTTTTCACCTTGTTCCTATCAACCTCTCTCAATGCACGCTGGACCATTCGAAAGAGCATCATTCAAAGAATATATGAGAATTTTTTTTAAAAAATCGTATGAGTAGGTATGTCCCGAAAATTTTTTTCAAATTCACTCTTATAAGACAAGAGACTCGGCTATTTTCAAGAATTTTTTTCACCTTGTTCCTATCAACCTCTCTCAATGCACGATGGACCATTCGAAAGAGCATCATTCAAAGAATATATGAGAATTTTTTTAAAAAAATCGTATGAGTAGGTATGTCCCGAAAAAATTTTTGAAATTCACTCTTATAAGACAAGAGACTCAGCTATTTTCAAGAATTTTTTTCACCTTGTTCCTATCAACCTCTCTCAATGCACGATGGACCATTCGAAAGAGCATCATTCAAAGAATATATGAGAATTTTTTTAAAAAAATCGTATGAGTAGGTATGTCCCGAAAAAATTTTTGAAAATCACTCTTATAAGACAAGAGACTCGGCTATTTTCAAAAATTTTTTTCACCTTGTTCCTATCAACCTCTCTCAATGCACGATGGACCATTCGAAAGAGCATCATTCAAAGAATATATGAGAATTTTTTTAAAAAAATCGTATGAGTAGGTATGTCCCGAAAAAATTTTTGAAATCTATACTATTATATAAAAGACAATCTCTGTCTGTCTGTCTGTCTGTCTGTCTGTCTGTCTGTTTGTAACGCATAGACTCCGAAACTACTGGACCGATTTTCATGGAGTTTTTTTTAATGGGTAGGGAATTTTCCGGGGGTGGTTTTAGGCTATCATTATATCGAATTAGGGGTAAGGAACCCCCCCCTTTTTGGGGGTTATCAATTACCCCATAGCAAAGCATTGGAAAACAGGATCTAACTCGCTTTATGAAAAATATATTTATCAAATCTTTAAAATGAAAAATAAAAACTCTTCCTCCCCCTAACAATTCGACATTTGAAAAGATTTTTCCGCTCTGCGCCCCCACCCCCCCACCCCTAAAATTTTATTTTTTTTATTTTTCATTCGATTTTAATAAAATTTAAAATGTTGCTTTCTTAGGGTGTAAATAATTGAAAAATGGTATTTTAGACCCCAGAAAGTTCAATTACCCCACTGACCCCCCTGAAATTTATTTTTCATTCGATTTTAATAAAATTTAAAATGTTGCTTTCTTAGGATGTAAATAATTGAAAAATGGTATTTTAGACCCCAGAAAGTTCAATTACCCCACTGACCCCCCTGAAATTTATTTTTCATTCGATTTTAATAAAATTTAAAATGACGCTTTCTTAGGGTGTAAATAATTGAAAAATGGTATTTTAGACCCCAGAAAGTTCAATTACCCCACTGACCCCCCTGAAATTTATTTTTCATTCGATTTTAATAAAATTTAAAATGTTGCTTTCTTAGGGTGTAAATAATTGAAAAATGGTATTTTAGACCCCAGAAAGTTCAATTACCCCACTGACCCCCCTGAAATTTATTTTTCATTCGATTTTAATAAAATTTAAAATGTTGCTTTCTTAGGGTGTAAATAATTGAAAAATGGTATTTTAGACCCCAGAAAGTTCAATTACCCCACTGACCCCCCTGAAATTTATTTTTCATTCGATTTTAATAAAATTTAAAATGTTGCTTTCTTAGGATGTAAATAATTGAAAAATGGTATTTTAGACCCCAGAAAGTTCAATTACCCCACTGACCCCCCTGAAATTTATTTTTCATTCGATTTTAATAAAATTTAAAATGACGCTTTCTTAGGGTGTAAATAATTGAAAAATGGTATTTTAGACCCCAGAAAGTTCAATTACCCCACTGACCCCCCTGAAATTTATTTTTCATTCGATTTTAATAAAATTTAAAATGTTGCTTTCTTAGGGTGTAAATAATTGAAAAATGGTATTTTAGACCCCAGAAAGTTCAATTACCCCACTGACCCCCCTGAAATTTATTTTTCATTCGATTTTAATAAAATTTAAAATGTTGCTTTCTTAGGGTGTAAATAATTGAAAAATGGTATTTTAGACCCCAGAAAGTTCAATTACCCCACTGACCCCCCTGAAATTTATTTTTCATTCGATTTTAATAAAATTTAAAATGTTGCTTTCTTAGGGTGTAAATAATTGAAAAATGGTATTTTAGACCCCAGAAAGTTCAATTACCCCACTGACCCCCCTGAAATTTATTTTTCATTCGATTTTAATAAAATTTAAAATGACGCTTTCTTAGGGTGTAAATAATTGAAAAATGGTATTTTAGACCCCAGAAAGTTCAATTACCCCACTGACCCCCCTGAAATTTATTTTTCATTCGATTTTAATAAAATTTAAAATGTTGCTTTCTTAGGGTGTAAATAATTGAAAAATGGTATTTTAGACCCCAGAAAGTTCAATTACCCCACTGACCCCCCTGAAATTTATTTTTCATTCGATTTTAATAAAATTTAAAATGACGCTTTCTTAGGGTGTAAATAATTGAAAAATGGTATTTTAGACCCCAGAAAGTTCAATTACCCCACTGACCCCCCTGAAATTTATTTTTCATTCGATTTTAATAAAATTTAAAATGTTGCTTTCTTAGGGTGTAAATAATTGAAAAATGGTATTTTAGACCCCAGAAAGTTCAATTACCCCACTGACCCCCCTGAAATTTATTTTTCATTCGATTTTAATAAAATTTAAAATGTTGCTTTCTTAGGGTGTAAATAATTGAAAAATGGTATTTTAGACCCCAGAAAGTTCAATTACCCCACTGACCCCCCTGAAATTTATTTTTCATTCGATTTTAATAAAATTTAAAATGATGCTTTCTTAGGGTGTAAATAATTGAAAAATGGTATTTTAGACCCCAGAAAGTTCAATTACCCCACTGACCCCCCTGAAATTTATTTTTCATTCGATTTTAATAAAATTTAAAATGTTGCTTTCTTAGGGTGTAAATAATTGAAAAATGGTATTTTAGACCCCAGAAAGTTCAATTACCCCACTGACCCCCCTGAAATTTATTTTTCATTCGATTTTAATAAAATTTAAAATGTTGCTTTCTTAGGGTGTAAATAATTGAAAAATGGTATTTTAGACCCCAGAAAGTTCAATTACCCCACTGACCCCCCTGAAATTTATTTTTCATTCGATTTTAATAAAATTTAAAATGTTGCTTTCTTAGGGTGTAAATAATTGAAAAATGGTATTTTAGACCCCAGAAAGTTCAATTACCCCACTGACCCCCCTGAAATTTATTTTTCATTCGATTTTAATAAAATTTAAAATGTTGCTTTCTTAGGGTGTAAATAATTGAAAAATGGTATTTTAGACCCCAGAAAGTTCAATTACCCCACTGACCCCCCTGAAATTTATTTTTCATTCGATTTTAATAAAATTTAAAATGACGCTTTCTTAGGGTGTAAATAATTGAAAAATGGTATTTTAGACCCCAGAAAGTTCAATTACCCCACTGACCCCCCTGAAATTTATTTTTCATTCGATTTTAATAAAATTTAAAATGTTGCTTTCTTAGGGTGTAAATAATTGAAAAATGGTATTTTAGACCCCAGAAAGTTCAATTACCCCACTGACCCCCCTGAAATTTATTTTTCATTCGATTTTAATAAAATTTAAAATGATGCTTTCTTAGGGTGTAAATAATTGAAAAATGGTATTTTAGACCCCAGAAAGTTCAATTACCCCACTGACCCCCCTGAAATTTATTTTTCATTCGATTTTAATAAAATTTAAAATGTTGCTTTCTTAGGGTGTAAATAATTGAAAAATGGTATTTTAGACCCCAGAAAGTTCAATTACCCCACTGACCCCCCTGAAATTTATTTTTCATTCGATTTTAATAAAATTTAAAATGTTGCTTTCTTAGGGTGTAAATAATTGAAAAATGGTATTTTAGACCCCAGAAAGTTCAATTACCCCACTGACCCCCCTGAAATTTATTTTTCATTCGATTTTAATAAAATTTAAAATGACGCTTTCTTAGGGTGTAAATAATTGAAAAATGGTATTTTAGACCCCAGAAAGTTCAATTACCCCACTGACCCCCCTGAAATTTATTTTTCATTCGATTTTAATAAAATTTAAAATGTTGCTTTCTTAGGGTGTAAATAATTGAAAAATGGTATTTTAGACCCCAGAAAGTTCAATTACCCCACTGACCCCCCTGAAATTTATTTTTCATTCGATTTTAATAAAATTTAAAATGTCGCTTTCTTAGGGTGTAAATAATTGAAAAATGGTATTTTAGACCCCAGAAAGTTCAATTACCCCACTGACCCCCCTGAAATTTATTTTTCATTCGATTTTAATAAAATTTAAAATGTTGCTTTCTTAGGGTGTAAATAATTGAAAAATGGTATTTTAGACATCAGAAAGTTCAAACACCCCCCTGACCCCCCTGAAATTTATTTTTCATTCGATTTTAATAAAATTTAAAATGACGCTTTCTTAGGGTGTAAATAATTGAAAAATGGTATTTTAGACCTCAGAAAGTTCAATCACCCCCCTGACCCCCCCTGAAATTTATTTTTCATTCGATTTTAATAAAATTTAAAATGACGCTTTCTTAGGGTGTAAATAATTGAAAAATCGTATTTTAGACCTCAGAAAGTTCAATCACCCCCCTGACCCCCCTGAAATTTATTTTTCATTCGATTTTAATAAAATTTAAAATGACGCTTTCTTAGGGTGTAAATAATTGAAAAATGGTATTTTAGACCCCAGAAAGTTCAATCACCCCCCTGACCCCCCTGAAATTTATTTTTCATTCGATTTTAATAAAATTTAAAATGTTGCTTTCTTAGGGTGTAAATAATTGAAAAATGGTATTTTAGACCCCAGAAAGTTCAATTACCCCACTGACCCCCCTGAAATTTATTTTTCATTCGATTTTAATAAAATTTAAAATGACGCTTTCTTAGGGTGTAAATAATTGAAAAATGGTATTTTAGACATCAGAAAGTTCAATCACCCCCTGACCCCCCCCTGAAATTTATTTTTCATTCGATTTTAATAAAATTTAAAATGACGCTTTCTTAGGGTGTAAATAATTGAAAAATGGTATTTTAGACATCAGAAAGTTCAATCACCCCCCTGACCCCCCCCTGAAATTTATTTTTCATTCGATTTTAATAAAATTTAAAATTACGCTTCCTTAGGGTGTAAATAATTGAAAAATATATTAATCAAATATTTAAAATAAAAAATAAAAACTCTTTTTCATAATTAATTAAAATACATTTATCTGGACAACTCTTAGTCACATCCCGAGACGCCGCCCGCCAGGGCCTAGCGGGGTAGGGTTGCCGAAGGCAACCCTACCGCAGCTAGTTCACTCATATAAGACAAGAGACTCGGCTATTTTCAAGAATTTTTTTCACCTTGTTCCTATCAACCTCTCTCAATGCACGATGGACCATTCGAAAGAGCATCATTCAAAGAATATATTAGAATTTTTTTTTTTAAAATCGTATGAGTAGGTATGTCCCGAAAAAATTTTTCAAATTCACTCTTATAAGAAAAGAGACTCGGCTATTTTCAAGAATTTTTTTCACCTTGTTCCTATCAACCTCTCTCAATGCACGATGGACCATTCGAAAGAGCATCATTCAAATAATATATGAAAACTTTTTTAAAAAAATCGTATGAGTAGGTATGTCCCGAAAAAATTTTTTGAAAATCACTCTTATAAGCAGGGGAGTTGCGTATTTTCAAGATTTTTTTTCACCTTGTTCCTATCAACCTCTCTCAATGCACGATGGACCATTCGAAAGACCATCATTCAAAGAATATATTAGAACTTCTTTAAAAAAATCGTATGAGTAGGTATGTCCCGAAAAAATTTTTGAAAATCACTTATATAAGACAAGAGAGTAGATCAGAGTGAATCTGGCATACTATTCCCAGCATACAATAGGGATATGGCAACAGCGCAAAAAAGGGGCGTGGCTTAAAAGAATGGTGTGAGCCAATGCGAGCGCCAGAATAAACCGGAATATTTAAAATAGTTTATTATTAAAATTAATTAAATTAATTTATTTAACGTTGATAAATTTGAAAATTTGCATATGATTAATTAATCAGGTTTGTAAGTTTATAAGGAAGAAGAAAAAACATACAGCTGACACAATCACCCCCGTACGAGAGGGTGAAAACCGCCCCCAGAAGAGAAAAACAAAGCATAGATATTAAACTAAGATCTGTTTCAACCTGAATAATTTACCTATGAATATATAAATAATACAAATATTTCTACTACGAATATTATTTCATTTATTATCGAATTTCTTTAGACGGCATAGACAATTTTATTTTTAACTCTCTATAAGTCTCGCTGCATTACCTCCACTCCAGCCAGCTCTGTGACAGATAGGGAGAATTGCGCATGCGCCCCTAATGCCTCATGTGAACACGTGCGCGAAACTAACTTAAAATTGTATTGTCTTGCGCAATGGCTGACCAGTTATAGTAAATCAAAGTTTTTTTTCAACAAAAAAATTCTTAAATTAAAAACAACGAGTTAATTAGATTAAAACATGTTAAAGATCTTGGAGTGATCATTGACGACAGACTTACTTTTGGTATGCACATTGAAAAAATTGTAAACAAAAGTTATCAAATGTTAGGGTTTCTGAAAAGAAACAGTAAATGTATGAAAAATATAAGGACATTAAAAACACTGTGTTTCTCTTTGGTTAGACCGCACTTGGAATATGTGTCACTAATATGGAGCCCCACAAGTGCATATCAGATGGCTAGGATTGAGATGGTCCAAAAGAAATTTTTGAGGTTTCTCTTCTGGAGGCTCACTGGGCATTCTGGGCGTTTTGTGAATTATGAAGAACTCTTAAAATTATTCGATATGAAAAGTCTATCAGATAGAAGGAACGATGACAAAATTAATAACTTGGATGGGATCCTGAGTGGACGCTGGGACTCAAGTGAACTACTTGCCCGAATAGGGTTCAGAGTGCCGGCCTTCAACTCGAGATCTAAATCCCGATTATATATAAAGAAATATAGGA
The DNA here is from genome assembly GCA_023213315.1 of Euborellia annulipes. NCBI lineage: Eukaryota > Metazoa > Arthropoda > Insecta > Dermaptera > Anisolabididae > Euborellia > Euborellia annulipes. Next base: position 1,491 of record JAKCPI010028155.1, on the reverse strand, counting down.
CTCAATTAGGGGAAATGTCTCCCATACTCAAAATGGCCAGTGAATCCAACAGAAAGGAGGTCTCCATCTGATCTCTTTTTCTTTTTTATTTTGTTTTATTTTATTTTTTTTTTTCTCTCCAACGCTCCCCTGTAAATGGAAAAATTCTGTAGAGGAGCATTATTATTGTTAGTCTGTATTTATAACAATAATAAATAAATAAATAAATAAATAAATAAATTATTTGAATACGATTTGAATACCAAATAGAAACTAAAATGCCTGGATTATAATATTTATCCTTAATTCTCTCTATGGTTACAAAAATTATTAAAAAATAAAACCTTCTTTGAATTTTAATTTCAATGAATTTAAAAAAGTTAAAATATACCTGGTATCTTTCTAAGGCAATTAAAAGCAATAAAAATGAATAAGAAAGTTTGGTGTCTGTATGGATCATCTTGATCAATTGATCATGATGAAAGATTCGCTCCTTCTCATATGCTTTCGATTCTCCTATTATCCATAATATGTTTAACTTTGTCAAATATTTTAATTGCAAAATAATTACAAGCTAATAAATAAAATATGTAAATGAAAAATAAGCCATATAAGTAAGAAACATGAAATAAAAGAAGTATTAAAAAAATTTTAATATTCCACATATGATATATCATTTTTCATTACTTTTTATGCTGATTAATAATTTATAATAAAAAAATAAATAAATAATACAAATATCAATAGCATCCATAGTTTTCAAATAATTCAATGCACAAACGTCAGATTGTTTATGCCTTGATGTAATAAAACCAAAAACTCTATCTATCATATGATACATGTCATTAATTCTTGAATTCCTCCTGATTCCAGAGAACTAAAGCCCTTTTAATTATATGATCTAATTTGGGAGTTATTAGCGATCAAAGTTAAGACTATTTTCGACCTTAATGACATCAACACTCAATTTTCTATATTATCTAAAAAAACTTATTTAGCATTGTCTGATTGAAACCAAATTTTTACCAGAGATTTATAATTAAAAAATGAGTTTTTTTCTAAAGTTTCATTGAGATTGGTAAAGAAATAAATAAAATATTAAATATTTTGTAAATTGAGTTTTAGAATTCGCGATCCCGAATGGGGAAAGAGAGCCGTCTATGAACCGGCTGTAGGCTTGCAACTGAGATCGCGAATTCTAAAACTCAATTTACAAAATATTTATTTATTTATTTATTTATTTATTTATTGATAAATAAGATTCCCAACAGAAAAAATTTCCAATTATAGGGAAAACAATTAGACAGTAAATTATACAATCTATAATACTACTGTACGTTTAACAAATCACAGAAAAAAAATATTTTATAATGTAGAGAAATTAAAATTGAATACAAAACCATAAAAGTAAACATAAAATAAAAGAATCACTCAATCTGATAGTCCGGCCTCTCTCCTCGCATATTCCGAAATCATCTTGAAAATGGGTGAGATTTCTCCCAATCTCGTTCG
>JAKCPI010028154.1:0-18331 GCA_023213315.1 Euborellia annulipes | reverse complement strand
AGATATATTATTTAGATTAATGGGACCAGCAAAAGCAAGCAGCTCAAAAGGCGAAACTCGCAATCAATGTCCTCGAAAAGAATCAGAGCCTCCCCCCTTCCAAACAATGACTGTCAAATTTTGTATCAAATTTCAACTGTTAAACTCGATAATAGCACGTGCGAGGGTCAAACGTCAAAAATTCTAAACAAACAATTGTCAAATGGTGTTGGCAAACTTTTTCAACGTATTCTTTTTATTAACATTAGCGTTCATTCAAATTGAATATATAGCCTATACGTATCAAATAAATATAATAAATAACTAGAAGAACAATTTATTTTCTTTTTTTTATAAAAGAAAATTATGTCTTTAAGCTTTTGTTATTTTTCTCAAAAGGAAGGGAAAAAAAAGGATACTTTTACTTGAAGAAACATTTCTTTTTTTCTAGTTAAGTATGTCCTACGAGTGTAAGCAAAGCCCACACATTGCGTTTCCTTTTCAATTAAATTGTTTGAAAAATGTCTTTTTTTTATTTTGCCATTATATTCTAGAAAATGGTTGAAATCTTAAAAGATGGGTCTTGGATATATAATACAGCTCAATTAATAATTCAATGTTAATAAATAAAAAAACATAATAATTTAAACAAATTAGATATTAGTATAATACATTATTTCTAGATATACCAGGTAAAAGGCATTTGAAGGATTTGATATTGTCTTAAGAGGGTCAGGAGTGACGTCTAAACGTACTTTAAAAAATTTAGACTATCATAAGGAATTTTCAATGCGGTTTTTTTTAAATGAATTAAATTCATAAGAGATTATTGGGACATCGAGCTATAATTTTTTTAATGACTTATAAAAAAATTAAGGTAATTAATTTTTTTGTTATCAAGCAAATACAAAAAACAATCTGTCCCAATAATCTTTAATTTTTTTAAATTTAAAAATGAATTTATTGTTATTATTAATCACATATTAATTAAGAAATTTTTAAAATATGCTTAGATGATTTATTTAAAAACCAACTGCCAAATTAGTTCAGCATTCTTGCAATAGATGGCAGGCTAGTCTAACAAACGATATAGAATTAGCCTATATATGTAAATTGAAAAGACATTTCAATTTTATTAAAAAAAGGAAAGTTTATATAATTTTTTATTAATGAATTTTTTAACCTACCCACAATCAATTATTCAAAAGTTGAGATTTTTTTAAATAAATTAACCCTAACCTAGTTAAATAAAAAAAATTTACAAAAATTAATTATAATTTTATTTGATATCCAATTTTTTTTTTTAAAATGGACTTACACCACTTTCAAAATAAACGGTCCATATCTGGCCTATATTTATATATTTTTATGCTTTTATAAAAGATACATAATATATAATAACATTTACAAAGTATTTATTGTTAAAAGATCAATGAAATTCAACCAAATGCATTAAATATTATTAGCTACCATTCTGACATCTCTTGGCAAATTTTTGAATTACTTGATTTTTGGGCATACTTTTTATGACACACTACGCCATCTTATCGGGAAAAACATGCGTAACCACTTCGCTCCCGAGCCCCCTTAATCGGCTCGAGAACGAACTGCAAAAAGTATTAGATGTTTAAATAAATGTATAAGAAATTTTTTTTTTTTAGAATGTTTGTTATCTAGATCTATGAATAACAAAAATATATAATCTTTTGAAAATAAATTTTTTTCGAAGAGGACAAAACGTGTGATTCGAAGTAGGCTAAAAAAAATTCAATTGAGTATAAAAGTTGAATATTATATAGCGGTTGTAAATAAAAGTTAGTATAAAAGGATTGGATGGTTATCACCGAAGGGCATCATCGGCTACATATTCTGTTCCAGTGGAGCATGCAGGCCTGAATGGACCATGAGGTATGGACCATTTAACTAGGGACAAAAAGGCCCTTCAATAGTCCATTAGCATCGGGTTACCGCCCGATAATACGCCCAAATTGACAATTTTATAAAACTACTCGAGTGAACACTATTTATAAAGTGTCAGTGATGAAACACTCTAGAATTCATATATCAAAATACAAATATATAATAACGGGTGTGAATATAATAAAAGGTTTCATCCTTGTCCCAAAAAGCGAATATACGATTTTTATAGGCAATTATTTTATTCGAGGGATTAAAACGTTATTTTCGCTTGTAGAACAATAAGCCTTTAAATGAACATTTAATAAATATTTTGTGCTATCATATCTGAAAAATTAAAGATAAAATTTTTATTTAATTTTCACACCTATTTATTTTATTTATTTTTTAATAAAATAAACGTTTCATATTATAGAGATTTTACTTAATTAAAATAATAAATGCAGGTATCTTAATATTAAAATTTTATCTAACCAAACCTTTCAAAGGTTATTTAGAAAAAAACAGGAGAAAAAAAAGTTGATCTGCATGGAATATTTATATTTATTTAATGGTGAGAGAATGAATAAGGGCGGCATTTAGGCAGGCGGCGGGCGCCGGGCGGCACGTCCCGCGAATCCACAAACAACCCAGCAGACGATTAATTGCTGCCTCAAAAAGAATGCCCATAAATATCAACGACGTATTTTTTAAGATATTCAACAAATAAACAAAAATTTCCGAATCAATTCAAAAATCAGTTCACGAACAAAATTCAGGTTTGATCGGATTTTTTTAGAGGGGTAGAGGAGATTCGGGTTGTATCGCGAGGGAATTTTCTGATGTGCCAACTTTTATGATATATAAGGGCAGGGGAGGGGGTTTCAGATCTTTTTCATCGAAATTTCAAGAAACAAATAAAAATAGATTGAATTAGCAAAATTACAATTAATATCTTTAAAATAATAATTTAAATTGATAGCAGCAGCTTCCCTCTTCAAGTACCTGATGGTACGATTGGGTGATTTTTTTTTTTTTTTAAATAAAAGATTTTATATTTTTTTATTTTAGTTTCTGTAGCCAACTGAATTGTACAATGTAACAGTTTCGACTATAGTCATCTTCAGGGCCTATTTTAAGAAAGTTTCTTAAAGGGAATCTGCTGATATCAATTTAATACAAATAAACTAGTCCGAGAATAGTAAAAAAGTAAAAATTAAAAAAGAAATTTTCTTAAAATAGGCCCTGAAGATGAATTTATAGTCGAAACTGTTTGTTCAATGATGTCGAATCATGCTCAATTGTGTTTTGCCTCCTCGGTGTGGGTTGGGTTAACCCATAGAAAAAGTTTTAGGCACGATTAGTCAAAAAAGTTTTTGTCCAAGAGCGTTTTTGCTCAATTGGTGTGCGTTCAGCCTAAAACGTGTATATCCATCAAAATCTCGACGTCGAATTTTAACATGAATCCAATAATTTCTCATCTCTCTCAAATAGGTAAGAAAAAGTCAAAATAGATCTGCAAGTCCAAGTTGGAAATCTCTTGTTGCAACTGCCTATCCACAGAAGAGTTTTATGATCATTTAGGTTGTCCACCCTCGCAAAGCAATTTCAAAAGAATGTCGTATATATCATAAATGTAAGAAATTTTTCCCATTCAAATAGAAAAGAGATTTGAGTTTCCTGTTTTCCTTTATTTGGCATTCAGGAGGCATTCCAAAGAGGATATTTCATTAAGGCTCTCCTCTCTGGAATGATACCTATCGCGTTATCTCGACTGATCTCGATGAGATAAAAATTGGTTGTTCCCGTTGGTCGTTTATGGAGGGTCTCCGGTGGCAGGCCACATGCCACATGCCTCTCCCCACGGTTAGTGCGATGTGTATAATAATTCCAAGGCGGTCCTTTGGCTTTCATCTTATCTTATGGATTGTGAGAGAGGAGGAGATGCGATGCGACCCCCCGATAACGGCGTGGCCCGGGTTTCCTGTCATCGCCAAGAAGAGTTAGGCGCGAATGGCTAATACTCGAGATAGCAGATAAGCCGTCAGGTTAAATCCTGAATTATACTGTAGTTTAAACAAATTTTATTATAAAATAATGACAACAATTTTTCTTCATACAAGTTTTAAATTACGTATTAAATTACTAAAATAATCTTACATAAGAAGAAATAATAGAAACTACTTGCTAAATATACATTTTTTAAGAGAAAATTTTTTTTTTTATTTATGCTTTGTTGACAATTCAGGGGCTAAACGTTAGGCATCATCAGAAACATTGTTACAAACATTATAAAAAATATTTTAATATTCTTTAAAATTTATTTATCCGAAAGCGGAGGGGGAAGTAAGAGGCGAATCGCCCAAACCACCCCCAAATTAATAATTTTTAAAATAATTAAAATATTTTTTTATAATTTTTTAAAAAGAGAGACGTCTTAATCTCACTTAATATATTTAAATTTATTTAAGAAATTTTTCGGCATCGGAGGCCAGTTAGACGCCCGTCTCCATTCGTTTCAAGTGATTGGTAGCTAATTCAATTAAAATACATTTTTGTCGCATGAGATGGAATGCGAACTCCTGACTCCCATCACAAGGTTTAATATTTTAAGGTGCAACGGGAGCGAAGAGGATACGCATGATTTTCCCGATGAGATGGCGTTGTGTGTCATAACAAGTATGCCCAAAAAATCAAGTAATTCAAAAATTTGCCAAGAGATGTCAGAATGGTAGCTAATATTTAATGCGTTTGGTTGATTTTCATTGATCTTTTAACAATAAATACTTATTATATATTAAGTATCTTTTATAAAAGCATAAAAATATATAAATATAGGCCAGATATAGGCTAATACTATATTGGCTGTTAGACTAGCCTGCCATCTATTGCAAGAATGCTGAGCTAATTTGACAGTTGGTTTTTAAATAAATACTCTAACCTTATTTTAAAAATTTCTTAATTAATATGTGATTAATAATAACAATAAATTCATTTTTAAATTAAAAAAAAATTAAAGATTATGGGACAGATTGTTTTTTTTTTTTGCTTGATAACAAAAAACTAATTTTCTTAATTTTTTTTATAAGTCATTAAAAAAATTATAGCTCGATGTCCCAATAATCTCTTATGAATTTAATTCATTTAAAAAAAAAAAAAACCTCATTGAAAATCCAGATAGAATAAAAGGAAGACTCCAAAAATACTCAATTTTTACATGTAAAGAGAACTCATCTATTGGTGCTTTGTAAAAAAAAAAAAAATGTCTATTATTTGAGCTGAAAGATGCAATATTTCCACTTGATCCTGTTTTTCATAAATATCATTCCGATATTAAAGCCAAGATAAATCTGTACTAGAAAATGAATAAAGTTGAAGTGTGGAGGAAAATTTTCGACAATGCCTCCCACTCAACTTTGCTCTTGTTCATAGACATAGAGGGGGACTTCCTGGGCAGTAAATTAATTGCGAGAGCAAGAAAACAAAACACTTGCTCTCCTTACAAGTGGTCTGGAGAGGCTTCGCCCCCCCCCCCCGACTCGTCTCTCATCAGAAGCCCCTTCCAAAGTAAACAGCGCTAACTAATAATACAGCCGGGGTCCAGGATGAGCAAACTCATTAAAAACGATTCGAGGTGGATGGATGCTGGCAAAGGAGAGATGAACACAAGAAGCACGACAACATTTTTCTAATAGAGATCTCGAGGATATGACAACTGGCGTTAAGTGAAATGTTAGGATAATAAAAAAAAGAAAGAGAGACGGCTTTTCAATAATTAGTTCCGGTCTCTCTCTCAGCGAAGTTATAAAACTGTAGCTCTTAAATTATAATAATTTACATATATGTAAAAGGCTTTAAAATGATTTCAACAAGTTACGAATAGGATTATCAAATGGGCCGTTTTCAATTATGGACGTGTATTAAAGTTAATTAGTTCAATATCAACGATAATATATTAATTAATAACTGAAATAAATCCTTAGATTTAGGTTTTTATATTTCCACTCACCAGTGCAGTAGACGAAGAAGCTACTTGTGTCGTGCCGCCTCGTTAATTAGAGACCTAAAAAAAAGAAATAATAATTAAAATAAAATCTTTATATGCACACAATAAAACAGAACAGCCCTTCTACCTTAGTTTATAGTGTCATTGATTTATTAATAACAATTTAAAAATTGAGAGATTTACTTACTTCTTACTTAGAGATTCTGAATTTGAAGTCAATATGGCTGGTTGGGTGGCTTTCAAAGCCTTAATAGCGAGAGGTATGAGCAGAGCTCAACTTGCCTTGACCTGTAGACAAGTTATAACAAGAATTAGACAATAAAAAAAGCAAGTATATATTAGGGTCCGATCGAAACAAGAAATTCAGTCGAAACCGAATTTCGGCTTCAATTTTAGTTTCTATTGTAACCGAAACCAAAACTTGTTTTAAACTTTTTCTTAAAATTTCCTATACAAAATTCATATGATTTTACTTTTTTTTTTTTAGTAAATTTTCCCTCGTGACTTAAACAATCACGCCATTTTTCTCTGTTGCGAAAATCATTTGACTTTTTTACTTTCTCTTACCTCTATATATATGTTAATATATATAGAGAGAGAAAGTATTGGATTCATGTCAAAAATTCGATGTCGAGATTTTGATGGATATTCACGTTTTGAGGTTCCCTGAAACCAAAAAAGTGGTTTTCGCGACATGGTCTGTCTGTGGGTGTGTGTGTCTGTCTGGGTTCAATTTAAAGCTTGAAGGAATTGAGCTAGGAGGTTGAAATTTTATATTTAAGTTAGGCACCCACCTGAGGCGTGAAAATAAGCCTTTTGTCAAAATCAGCCAAAGAATACTAGTACTTTACTGATGTATTTTTTCAGTTTTTTTCGATTTTCTCAAAATTGGCTCCAACGATTTTTTTTTAAATTCATAAATCAATTATTTTTTAGATGCTCTTTAAAATGTATATTCTTATTTTGTGATTGAAATCTTCTGAAGACCACTTTACTCTTGTACTTCATAGAAAAGATAGGAGAAATGGTTGCCATGGTAACAAAATATAAATATTTTCCCATAATTATAAATTTTACATCTTGAAATTCGAATGTACCGTACTGTTGGAAACTAAATATATGTCGACACGAAAAATCTGGTTTGACAAGCACAGAACACAAATTTCGATTACCGAAGGTAAGAGAAAGTTGTGTGCTGTGCGCCAGTCACACCAGATTTTTTAGTATACGAGTCTCATCCCACCTTTTCAAACTCAGGTTTCGGCTGGTTTTTGGCCGAAACCGAAACTTCGGTCGGTTCATAGTGGAGAAGATTTGTTTATATTAAGTGGAGGATAATGACAGAACATGTAACAAGATTTATTAGTTTGTAGAATCTTCAAAAAAAGTAAAATAAAAAATCTTAGATACTTTTTAGACGGAATATTTTCCATTAAAATGTTCTAGAGTGGAAGGTAATCATTTTTTTCATGCAATTACTCTGACGCAAATAATAATGGCATATGTATTAATATATTTTTCTTCTAGAAAAAAATTAGGTATCATTAAATTTTGAAAAATAAACATTATTTTTGGCAAATTAGAAAATAAGTAATCAAGAAAGATGTAAAGAAGGCAATTATGATATTGTTATCATGTGGATTGTAGAATAAACAAGGCATGTTATTTTCGTTGGAATGACAAAGTTGACGATGAGAATGTTTGAAAGTGTGTGGGTGTGTTAGTGAAAGAGAGAGAGAGAGAGAGAGAGAGAGAGAGCATCACCCACACAACACAAACAGCAAGAGCGTCTCTCTCTGACAGGCTGTTCTCTCTGTTTCTTATGACAGTTTAAAATTCATACTAGTTAATTAGTGTTTCTAAAGCGCGGACACTAAAAAGCCGGAATGCTTTTGGTCCAATGTGTTCACACGATGCTTCAACCCTGGTTATTTTGTCATCACCCCCTCCCCCCCCCCCATAACTACTCCAAAAAACAACTCATGAGAGGTCATCATGAATGCTGGTAAACATGACGCCAACTCGGCAATTTGCCTTAGTTATGTAAAAATAGACAAACTAATTGGAAAAACTAATTCTCGGCTCATTTAAAAAGTTGTAAGAGAAAAACACTATTTTTTTTTTTTAATAGACGAAATTTTACATTATGAAATAATTGATATTTTGGGTAAACAAATAATAGAATATTAACGTAATGAACGATATTATACTTATCATTAAGCATAATTATTTTTAGAGTCTTCCCGGATAAAAATGACCCATCTGATAGTTTTAAAGAAATCAATCATGTTTGCCATACCCGCCTTCGGCGGGCTTTGCCACTTGCCAGGGGGCTGCGGAGGGAAATTTAAAACTTTAAGTCAGAGAGGGAAATTTAAAATTTCCAAACACTGAGCAAGAATAAATTTTATGCCTTTTCTCGCCGAAGAAGAGCAAGGGAGTCCAGGTGGCGCAGTCCCCTGGCAAGTGACAAAGCCCGCCGAAGGCGGGCCCCATACGTATCACGTAACAGGCGTGCTTTGGAACCGGTGCGCCGATATGACGCATTGCGCTTGATTATTTAATTTTTTTCAATAGTACTAATTGTTTCTCCATCGATTAAAAAAAGGTTTTCGATTGGGGCCCCATTGTTAAAAATCGATTTAAAAATTTTAATTGTTGATAACAATGTAAAATCATTAATAAGTTTTGGTGGAACAATTTTCTTCTTAAAGTTCACTCTTTTAGCTTTAAAATGGTAAAAAAGTTTTTTCCTAGCTTAAATAGAACCGGAGTTATGAATTTTTAAAAGTGAGCCAAAAATCACCTAATTCTCAAATTTTCGACCCTCACCTAATTTTCGACCCTCTCTATTTTCCAAAATATTACAAAAAAAAATCCTCAAATACGGGTCTCTTTTTTCGATATAGAACCCGTGAAAAAAATTTCAGTCAAATCAAAAATATGTCCGTCAGAAACTGTTTGGTTTTGAAATATGCTTCTTAGAGGAATTTTAAATAAAATTATAAGAGAATGTTATTTGAAATGGAATAATCTTTGGCTTTGCGTGGAACCGAATCTCTAGCCCCTAGTTGATAGGCAACTGATTTAACCAACCGAACAAACTTCGTAAATTGTTTTTATCATTTCTAAAGAAACAAAATATAATCTAGTAAACGCCCTAAAAGGTGTATGGTTAATTAAATTTTATTGAAATCAAAAAGTAAGACAAACGCGAACATTTGTATGCGTATAAGGCAAAAGAACGAGAAAATTAGTTTCCTTTTTTTTTTTTTTTATACAATAAAAAATTTTTTCAAAAGTTGAAATTATTGATAAAATCCTTATATGATTAGAACTTAATGTCTTTTCTAGGAGAAACCGCCAATTAGAAAAAAAAATATTTTTAAGCAAGAATTGGAGACACACCCTTTGAAGGTTTTTTTAGTGGTAAGAATCGCAAAAGATCACATGACTTGTTTTACAAAAGAACGAATGTCAGCTCATATATGAACTAAATATCTTTGTTCACATAAAAACCAGTACTAATTTTGTCTTGGATGAGGAATTTTATATTATTCTCAACTTTAAAATTACACTCCAAGAGAATTTAATTAATTTCTATTATTATGGCTGCTTGGAAGCTAAATTCTTAAATTAAAAAATGAAAACAAGTTTAAAAAAAAAAGAGAAGAAAAAAAAACTGCTTTTATTGTAGTAGAGTAGTAAGTAATTCCTGGCAAATGCGAGGTCTGTTAAATCAGCCGCTTTCTTCTTAGATGTTTTAAGTCGTTTCTTGCCCCCGGGTGTGGCATAGTAGGTAGCGTGCCTCCCTCCTATGCCAAACGTCGCGGGTTCGGACCCAGGCAGTCCGATGATTTTATTTAAGCCATTTGGATACCAGATGGCTTAAATAGAAATGCCTGAACCCACAATAGATAATATATAATACAACGGTTATCGTCTAAAGTCTTAAATGGCCTGAGTTGCCGAAAAGACTGTATGAATGTGAGTGTGAATGAGAAAAAGTGTGAATGTTTAAAAAAAAAAAAAAAAGTCGTTTCTTTTTCTAACTTCGGGGCGCCGGGATAAGAGAAAAAGGGAGGGGGCATTAATTAAAGCATGTTATTTTTTAAAATTTCGGTATCAGAAGCAGTGGCGTACCTGGGAGGAGGTGAGTGCGGTCCGCACATATTTTGAGCATTTTTTATATTTAGTTATAGGCCTAGTTGTAAAAAAACAACTTGTTCACTTCATAAGTTTATTATTCGATTTCCACGAATTATTAATTAAATATATGATTTCGAAAATAAATTTATATATAAAAACTTTGTTCGGATACAGACATCAATGGTGCACTTATGCGGCCTCCTTTATTACTGCCTAATTTAAATATGGCATCCAATGGTGAAAAAAGTTCCCAACTAGAGTTTCTCTCGATTACAATTGGGCGATGTTATGCATAAAGGAACCAAGCGCCATTATGATCGAATTTGAGAGTATACCGCCATCTTGTAGGGAAAAAGAAGATCTAACTCTTTATTTGCCCTCGGGGCATGGCGTAGAGGTTAGCGTGCTAACCTCATATACCAAACGTCGCGGGTTCGGACCCCAGGCAGTCCGATGATTTTATTTAAGCCACTTGGATACCAAATGGCTTAAATTAGAATGCCTGGACCCCATATATGTATATTTATTAATAACGGATATCGTAAAAAGTCTTATATGGCCTCAGTTGCCGAAAAGACTGTATGAATGTGTGTGTGAGTGTGAATGAGAAAAAAGTGTGAATGTTTTTTTTGTTAAAAAAAAAAAAAAAAAAAAAAACTTTATTTAAATCACAACATTATTACTCTGTGCACTTTTTTTTTGTATAAACCAAAAAAAATTCATTGCAATTGGCTTTGTTTACAATTGTCCAAATGAAATGTCCCCTATCTCAGATTTAGGTTTTTTTTTTAACACTCACACTTTTTTCTCATTCACACTCACACACACACATTCACACAGTCTTCTAGGCAACTCAGGCCATATAAGACTTAAACGATACTCAATATTTTACAAGTTTTTACACAGTTTTACACAGTTTTTGACACAACTTTTGAAATAATTATACATGGCTTACAATATTTATTTAAATAAAGTTATTTAAACATTTTTCAAAATTTCCTAAACAAAGAGTTACAATAATTTATCAAGGGCAGATCCGGACAAAGGATAAACTGGGAGTATGGAAAATTTTTTGAAAATTAGCCACTGAAATCTGCGTTTTTAGCTATCCTGAGTTGTGAAAAAGATCAAACTTGATTTGAGGTTAAAAGGCCCCCTGAAGAAAAAAATTTCAAGAAAATGATTTTTTTAAATTGAAATTTTAACCATGAAAATTATTTAGAATTTTAAGGTGGGAGCGCAATGAGCCTGAGAGAGCCAAAAGTTCTCAGTACGCCACTGATTCGGAAGCTATTTATAAATGTATTAATTTATTAATAAAATTACTACTGCATAATAATAGTTTTTTTTTTAATAATTATCTTCATTAAATTCAGATATCTTTAACTAGATGACATAAATCAAGATTATATTTTATTCAATTTACACAAACAATTTATTTTAATAAAAACTAGTACTGCTTGTGTCCAATGAAAGAAAGGGAGGGGGGGGGATTTTTCTCTCTTCATTCGCTGCTGGTTTTAAACGAGAAATTTGCATTCAATGTCGCGAATCACGAAAAGAATGAGACCTCCGAGGGAGAAGAAAGAAAGAGACAGAGAGACGGTTATAATTAAAGAAAGAGGAAAAGAAAAATCCCCCACCCATACTAAATAGTTAGACGTGGACCTCTCTTAAAAACATAATTATTATTCATTGTTTTTGGAAAGGAAGGTGGACAAAATCGGACGCCCTAATAAGAGCCCTCTGCAAGTTAATGGCCGTCTTATCTGGAGTGTTTCAGTCGGGTTTAGAGCGGGCACATGAAGAGAGTTTCTCTCTGGAGACGAATGGATCAAGGGAGGGAAGTCACGCCGACGAAAGGTAAGATCTTGTTCCAAAGTTTTTATTTTAAAATTAACACAATTTTCATAAAATCTCCTTTACATAATTATATAATCTGAATTTAGTTAATTAGTTATTAACCTTGCCTGAAATTATATTTTAATGTCGAAGGCATATGTGTTAACCATTAAATTCTAATTGTATTTAACAGGCCTGCTTACTAATTATCCGTACCTTTAACGCTAGTACACACTTTTAACATTCTCTCTTGTATATTTATTCTTATACTTATTAGTAGGAAATTAATCTATAATATATCATGAAATTTGAAGACAAATTTGTATTTATTTTAATATATTCACTGCAAAAAAAAAACTTAAATTTAGTGTGTTTTGGAATACTAAATTTACAAATTTCCCTTGTAAATGATCAATACCGGTACTATGCATTTATCTACTAAATTTACAAATTTATGCTTTCAAATATTTACAACAAAAAACTTTTTAAAATTTCAATTTTCTTCGAATTGTAATTTTACAAACATTGTATAGTAATTTTCTTTAAAAATTGTATTTTTTTCGAAAGCAGTTTGGGAATTCTAAAATTACCACACAATTGAACTCTAATTTTCAAATGTTTTTCTAAAATTACAACATATTTTTATTCTAATTTTCAAACGACTTTTGAAAATTACAATACATTTGTAAATGGTTTTTGCAAAGACTTACTAATGTTTTTGTGTATGAAATTTGCTTCCTAAACAATTGTAAAATTACAAAAATTTTTTTACAGGGTTGATAATAAATTTGTCAGGGCCACCGAGAGCTGGGCCCTGGGGTTGTATATTAATAAGAACCCTACACCCCCCTCCCCCAAAAAATAGTTTAAATTTTAAATTTAATTTTATGACCCAATTAAGAGAGCTTAAAGGGTTCAGAACCAGGTAAAATTTAAAGAAAATATTTTTAAATATTATTTTTTTATGAAATATCTAGAATTGGAGATTCTATTGAATTTATCCCATCCTGGCTTCTCTGTTTGCGGCATTGTTATTTAAATGTCCATTAGTAAAAGAAAAAAAGAACTATTATATTGCCCCCCTCCCTCCTCCTCACCTCACCTGGAATTATCCAGGAGTCAAAGTTTATGTAATAAAGCTCAAAAGGTTTTTTCAATATAATAAAATACTCTTATTTTTGAATTTTTCAATTGCAATTTTATAGTTTTCCAAAAAAAAAAAAAACAATATTCTAAGACAGAGGTGGCCAACCCAAATGATCTTGCGGAAATGCATCATAACTCCGCGGACTGCATATAAAATTATATATCCCCACTATCTATAAACATATTTTTGGGGTGAAAAAAATAAAATAAATATATTTTCTAAAAGTGTGATGGACCTTGTGGGCCGGTAAAATGTTCAAAGACCGCATGCAACCTGCGGATTTAATATGTCAAAAAAGACATTTCAAAAAATAAAATTTCTCCACCTTTTAGACGCCACTATCAAGAACTATTCTCATAATTATAGGTTACTATAAAAAAAATAAAAAGATTGATTTCTTTATTGCCAGAAAAAAGGATTTATGAATATTGATTAAGTTATTATGTAAGCAGGGAAGGAAAATATTGCAATATGCTCGCTTAGAGACAAACAAACCGTCTTTTTTTTTTAACCCCCCCCCGTGGGGGGGTGTTCTAATATTTTCTTGAATTGAACTGAATTTTTTTCTTTCGTTGAGTTACCTAATATTAATTTTTTTAATGTACTGTAAACTTGATTTGCAGTCAATTTAATTAAAAAATCACGGAAAACGAAATCCTGATTAATAGTACAAGAGGCGAAATCTGTACCATTTTGCTTATGAACTAAGGACTGCTGGTCCAGATGGCTTAAATAGAAATGCCTGAACCCACAATAGATAATATATATTACAACGGTTATCGTCAAAGTCTTAAATGGCCTAAGTTGTCGAAAAGACTGTGTGAATGTGTGTGTGAGTGTGAGTGCGAATGAGAAAAAAGTGTGAATGTTTAAAAAAAAAAAAGAAAAAAAAAGACTGCTGGTGTTGTTTAAAAATAAAATTCTATAATTCAAAAAAAAATTAGATGATTAACATTTTTTGGGGAGCTATATTTGCCTATTTACTTTGAACTATTTCTTCATGAAAACAACCGAAGAAGAAATTCTTTTTTGTAAGTAAATTTCTTTAGAAATAGCAGAAGCAGAATATTGTATTAACTTCCAAGTACCTTAATCAATAGTGTAAATAAAATTCTCAATACAAAGTCCAGGTAAAGAAAAAAAATTGTCTTATTTCAGGGTACTTGTGTTCGCCAACCACCCAAACCCCAGATGGGCTATGTAAATGATATTCTAGAAATTGTTTTTATTGATTATTCCAATTCTTATTTCGCCAAATTAATTCTAATTTTTTTTTCTCCATTTAATAAATTGTCAAATTCATTAAATTTATTAGAATTATATTCAACGACCTCATTTTCTCTTTACTTGTTAGTAGCAAAAGAACTTTTATATTAAAAAAAAAAAAAAAAAACTTGAGTGAAGACTTGATAATAACGTAATACAAATTTTCCACCACGCATGGCCCAAGGGATTATAAGAAAAAGGGATATAAAAAAAGGAGTTGCTAGCAAAGCAGAGTAGAAGCCCCTTCAGCTTTTGCCATTCTGCAACACTTGTCACAACTTGGTGACTTGGAATACAAATTTTTGAAAAAAAAAAAATAAAAGCAAAAGAAAAAAACACATGTCTTAGCTCTAATCATATCGGGTGGAAAATGAAAGAAAATTTGCATACGAAAAATGCCCCGAGGGGCCCATGAGACTTTTTAATCACGAGGAATTTCTCTTAGCAAGGTAACTAGAGGGTGGGAATTACTTTAAAACATTTTCTAATATATATTTATTGCTAAGATGTATTTTTTATCTTAGAAGTATCTCTAAAGAAATGTTCCTTTATGTTCCAAGACACGAATAAAATCAATGTAGATAATTCATATAGTCTCTTGATTATATGACAAGTTTCGCTTAAAGGCATTCAATTTGTATAGAGTATCTGTAGTCGTATTTATCATGTATAATATCCATATTAATCAGGCATAATAGAGCCATAGCGATGCCGTTTGTCACGTTGAATGGGCCGATATTAAGACCGGGCTGCTGGGTTATCAGCATCGGCGCAGGAGGCGCTTATCAGCCTATGATCAGGAGCCATCTGCCAATGACTCATCAACATGATCAGCGCGGGCAATTAGATGCCGTGAACAGTTTGATCACAACATTTCAATGGTGTTGGTGAGTTATCTCCTTCGGACAGCTACGCACGGTTCATCCACTTTGCAAATTGGCCACCGGATCAACCCTCCCCGAGCTTATCAGTGGTGCCCGATAATTTCATTAGCCTTCAACGTCAAAATGCCTATGTGTGGGTGTACACATACACAGAGACACGCGCACCCGGCGCGTATTGTGACCCCTCAGATTGAAATGGATAGGATATTAAAGACCCCCGGGGTCGGCTCTGATACGACATCTGTGGATAAACACATGCATTCATCATATCAGATTTAACTGTTAAGTGTTTGTGCTCGTTTTCAGATTGGACATGAGATACCGAGGACAGCCGTTTTAATAAAGGGCCATAAAGGGGTCCAGAGAAGCCAGTTGTTAGGGTAATAAGACTCACCAAGGGTACATCTGTATTTCGCAAGTGTTTATTTAAGAAACAAATCGTACTATCTTTCAATTATCTATATCTTCTCACCCTAATTTTTTTTTAATTAAATTTCTCTTTTATTGATTTCCATTTTAAAAAAATAAATAAATTATTATTATTCTCAATTAGATGCTCCAAATTCTTCTCCTTGAGGTTTTGTAGTAAAATATTAAATGTATTCGTAATAGATCGGTTTTGAAAGTAATTTTATTTCTATATAAAATTTTTTTGCCTCTTTTTTCATTAGTGTCAGAACTGGGAAGTTACTTTCATAGGAATCTATTGAGGTGAGTTGTTATCTTCTCCTTCCTCAGGAAAAGGCTTCACTTTAACCAATATTTTTTTGCCATGTGATTTTGAATCAGAGACTAACACATAAGGATTATAAGCTTAACTGCTTTATCTCTTCCACACTATTAACTATCATCCGTTGTTATTATTTTATGTTTGGTTTTGTCACTGGATACATCTATAGTAATAAATTTATAGAGCTTAAGAAGCGGAATTGGATAAAGTCTATATCACCTGCTGAGTCATTTCGGCATCTTATGTTAGACCATGTTGCCTGCTAAGAATCCTAGTGGCGAAAGTCCGAAATTCAACAATTCGAAACGTTTGAAAGTTTTATAAACATATACATTTATGATACGTAACCGGGCAACCAATAGCAAAGAATGAAAATATATTTTCGCCACCCTGGCACTCAAAAGAGAAGACTAAGCTTGTTAGAGTAGGCTTAACTCAAAAATTGAATTTTCGGACTTTCGCCACTAGGATTCTCAGCAGACAATATGGTCTAACATAAGATGCTGAAATGACTAAAAAAATGTGCTCTTGAAAAATCAATAAAAAGATCCCAAATCAAGGATCTACTAGGTTTATTAAACGAATTAAGAATATCTTCATTATCATTAAATCTCCAATGCGAGGCTGTTTTTTATTTGGTTAAAATTAAGTTGCAGTTAGACAAAAATAGGATCTAATTTGGAGAATGTTAAATGTCTTCTCTAGTGATAATAAATTTGATTGATACTCCCAATTCACGACATTGCGGTCTAATTTTATTTGTCCATCATCAAGTGTTAAGGAGTTGACATATGTGAATATATTCACTATATGCAGATGAAGACTTATTAAAATTTTTAAAATTATAATATAAATTTTGCTAATTCATCAATAATCACCTATCAATCATCATTACTTTTAATGTTTCTGCGCCCTGAGATTGCCAATTAGCATAATTTATATTTTTTTTAATTTGCACATACATCATATATTCACATACAACTCCCTAACACCTGACGATGGTCCAATGAAATTAGACCGAAAGGTCGTGAATTGGGAATTTCATTGAAGAGACTATTCCTTCCTTGCTGCCGCCTCCTGTCACTGATCTCATTGTTAATTCCAGACCCGAGAAAACAAATTTGATTTTTAAAGAAAATAATTCATTCCCTGCCTAGTTTATTTATTATCTTCAAACATTTTCTTGTTGTTCCTCCCTATTTAATTTGCTTGATTATTTTCTTCTTGAACATATATATTTTTTTTTGCCCTATTGCGAATTCTATTATTCTCAGAGGATAATTTATTTATGGTGGTCGTTTAGTTACAATTCAATTGCATGAAGGTTGAGTTGCTTGCACCCTTGGACCACCCCGAAGGGCGTTACTCTCTCTCCAATGCTGAGATTGATGACTTTCAGATCATTACGCGCTAAACGCTAGCGCCTGATTACATTAGCAATGCAGTCTACGCTATAAGTAGGCATTCGATTACGGCTAATGTAAGGCCAATCGAAAAGGACTTGATTGAAATGTGTGCTCAATCACTGCCCTATTGTGCCATCGAAGGGGGAGAGTGTGGTCAATAACTATTCAAAGTTGATTTACTTTAACATCTCCAAGCAGCCAGTCACCGATTGGACCCCGAAAACACTAAAATGGATTCAATATTATTTTCCAATCCTTGGATAAAAAGCTCTTTTATTAAAATTAGATGTATACAATTACTGATCCCTTCACGAATCCCTCTCCCTTATTTATGTTTGGTTAAAGCAATCAGAGGGTGCATAGAATTCGCCTTCCAAATGCCACCCAAATCAATGGTTATTACTTTTTTTTTGGTTTTTATGAAATTACTAGATTCGATATTTAATTGGTTTAATGCTTTTAAAAAGTCATTCATTTTCATTTTAGACAAAATTTACTGTCAAATTTAGTTTATGCCATTACTAAAAATGAAAAGGATATTTTTATAAAGATTTTTTTTTATTTTGTTAGTTCTAGAAATCGATATTAAAATAGACGAGGTGTTTAATTAAATATCATTAAGTTCAAATATGAGGATGCCCAATGTGCTTCATTTCACGAAATATAACGGATTTGACGTACGAAAATGATTTTTATTAACACACTCATTAATCTAATTTGAGTCATGATTTCGTCGGTCCAGTACAAGATGGTCTAACTGAAAAAAGCGATTTTTCAGTACAGCTGAATAAAGTTTCTGCTTTTCGGGATATGAATGTTTATATTGAATGTGTCAATTCTTTGTAATGCTGTTAAATGTTAAACAATGTTATCTATGCACGTTTTGAATGTCCTTGATAGAGGCAATTTAGCGAGGGGCCGTAGAACAGTGTTGGAGTTCTTGTCTCTTGTTCAAAATGTCTGGGTTCGGATCCCGTTTCACGGGACACAAATTTATTTCAATCAAATTAGCTACCTTTCAATAGC
>JAKCPI010028153.1:0-21558 GCA_023213315.1 Euborellia annulipes | reverse complement strand
TATTGGTCTTGATGATTTATAAATTTGTTTTAATGTTTTTCAGAGATTTTAGGTTGATATGTTATCTATCAAAATTTAAATCTAAAAATAAATATGGAAACCCCACCAAGGGGGAGGCGAAAAGAAGTGAATCAAAGAGAGGAAATATTTGATTTTTTGAAGTTTAGTAAAAACAATTCTTAAGGGCCCCATACACGCCGTGCTCGCGAACGAGCCGGGTTTCGCGAGCCCGGCTCGGCTCGCCTTTTAAACGAGCCAAATCCGCATGTGTGTGCCATCTCACGAGCCGAGCCGAGCCAAAAATAAATTAAAATACTCTATCTGAGTCACGAGCTCGATCCACACACGGGCGGATTTGGCTCAAATGCCTCGAGGCGATGAAGAATTTATTATTATCATTATATTTAATAAATTACATTCCTCATAATACCATTGGTTCTTTGTATAATATTAGTTTATAAATCTTCCGCAAGATAGCAGCACTAATCAAGTTTAAATCTAATATCGCCTGATCGATAGATATCCAGAATGACGGGGGAATATAGCAATGGTGGTCAATGATTGCAGGCGAACTTGATTAGTGCTGCTATCTTGTGGAAGGAAAGAGAAATTGGTAACAGGGTCTTGTTTTGTTTTTACTTTCTCCTACCTATTTATATACGTAATATATATAGGCCTATAGAGATAAAGTATTGGATCCATGTAAAAAGTCGGATGTCGAGATTTTGATGGATGTACACGTTTTGAGGTCCTCTGAATCCAAAAAAGTGGTTTTCGCAACATGGTCTGTCTGTCTGTGAACTAAATTTCTCAAGAACGAAAAGAGCTATGAGGTTGAAATTTTGTATTTAAGGTAGGCATCTCACTGGCACGTGACACGAAGCTTTTGAACAAAATCGGCTAAAAAGTACTAGGCGTTTACTGATGTACTTTTTCAGTTTTTTGTCATTTTCTCAAAATTCAGCTCCAACGATTTTGATTAAAATTCAAAAATCAAATGTTTTTTAGATGCTCTTTAAAATGTATATTCTCATTTTGCCATTTAAATTTTCTGAAGACCACTTTATTCTTGTACTTCATAGGAAAGATAGGAGAAATCGTTGCCATGATACCAAAATATAAATATTTTCTATGTTTATAAATTTTACATCTTGAATTCAAATGTACAGTGAGGGACAATATTAAGTCCCACCCATGCGTTTTCTTCGTGTGATTATTTCATTGTTTTTAAAAAAATAATAAATATTTTTTAATGGAAACTTTCATGGTTCAAACCTAGAAAGTTTCAATAAAGATTTTCATTTTCTTTTATAAAAACAATGAAATAATCACAAGTATAAAACGCATGGGTGGGACTTAATATTGACCCTCACTGTACCATACTGTCGGAAACTAAATATATTCCGACAAAAAAAAATCTAGCGTGACAAGCACAGAACACAACTTTCTCTTACCAAGTAAGAGAAAGTTGTGTGCTGTGCGACCAGTCACACCAGATTATTGGAGAATCAATTTATCGGCTGGATTCCTGTTCGGCACTTTGACCATCAATAGGAGGCAAATAAAACCTCTATTTCCAAAAAACAAGTAAAATATAAAATTATAATAAACTGTAATTAGTTCCAAATCTTATCTAACTGATCATGAAAAAAGTGCATGTTTTCGTCATTTTAAACTTTTTTCTTGCAGACGGAGAGGGGGAGTAAAAAAATTATAATTTTAGAAAACTTTTATTTTAAATAAAATCTTTATATACAGGTATATTGGTAAATGTAATGATAACATTTTTGGACAAATCCAACTATCTAAAAATCGTTTATTCTTTTTTGTGTCAATACCAAAAAAGTAGGCGAGGGAATCCGATCTTCCTTAATTCCCATTTCATCAAGAATGTCCATTTCAAATGTTTTTTAATTCTGCTTTGAATGTCGCATTTTAGTTACATCTTCTTCTTTTGGTGCCTTTTGCAGATTCTAAAATAAAATAAAGTGTTTTGTATATTTTTGTAATATATATTTGCATGTATTATAAATAAATTATATATATATACAGTATATATATAAATGATTTAATAACACATGGAAAAAAAATTAACTAATTTGTCAGATGGTTTTTAAATAAATCATCTAAGCTTATTTTAAAATTTCTTAATTAATATGTGATTAGTAATAACAATAAATTCATTTTTAAATTTAAAAAAAATTAAAGATTATTGAAGCAGGTTGTTTTTTAGCTTTACATGATAACAAAAAAATTAATTACGATAATTTTTTAATAAGTCATTAAAAAAATTATAGCTCGATGTCCCAATAATCTCTTATGAATTTAATTCATTTAAAAAAAAAACCACATTGAAATTCCTTATAATAGTCTAGTTTTTTTTTTTAAAGTACGCTTAGCCGTCGCTCTTGAACCCCCTTAAATATGTTTTAAAGCTGCTAAAATTAGTTGTAGCGGCATCTTATAACCGATCGTGTAACTACACTATAATTGGCTAATTAAATTCTCTCATTCATTTACTTAAATTTTACCCCTTAGAGTAACACTAATGACTTAAAAGTGAATTATTTAACATATAATTGAAAACCTTGATATGCTGATGGTAATTTGTAATCCATTGTTTCCAATGCTTGCTTAGGAATTGGAATAATTCTGCCTGTCCTTTCAGAAACTCTTACTTTTTCTCCCTCTTCCGTATATCTCCAAATTGCTTTGGTCGGTTTCCTGAAAATATTTATTTGAATTCAAAAAATTATAAATCAAAGAAAAATAAGAATAATAGAACCATACAAATCCGCAGGATCAACTAATGCAACTTCATTTGTAACCAAAAGAGGCAATTCGTCTTGTATTAAAATGCCAGGGAAATCTTTGGATTTGCCCATGTGCTTTATTTGCGTATTTAATCCTTCAACAAAGACCCAATTTCGTTCTTGGATTATTTGAATAACGTGTCCTTGCTTTCCTTTATCTCGGCCTACTAAAATTTCTACCTAAAAGCAGTATTTAAAATATATCATTGTAAATTTAATAAAATATGTACTGTACATCAAATTATTTATTAAATAGCTTGGGTGTAATGCATTCTTGAAAATCATAGAGAACATCCTCAAAGGATTTTATGAAAAAAATGATAATGCTTACTCGATCTCCTTTAAAAAATCTCCATTCTCCAACTGGTTCTATAAAAACCTTTGCTTTATGAGTTCCAGGATAATTATGTTGGTAGAATTCATTTGTCCATGGACGGTGTTCGTTAAACTGATATCTCTTCTTATAAATTTCTTTTGGTTGATATTGAATTGCCTTTGGAGTTTTCCAAAATACCTGAAATTTAAATTAAATGTTGAAAAAGAGATAAGAAATGTCACTCATTTTTGCCTGATACTCAGTTATTTTCCCTACTCTTGATTTCTTATTGTAATATTATAATGCCAAAATAAATTTGTCTTTCATTTAATAATTGGGGTGTGATTTATATAGAGAAGTGGCAAAATAAAGTTCTCTTTTGTACTGAGTTGAATACAAAATTATAGAAAAGTCAAAATTTTAAACAAATGAGATGAGACAGGTAATGTCATTTTTTTCAAGCCTACGGCTTCTTAGGGCGTTTAGACATTAAATGGTTAATAAATACTTTGATAATTTTAGAATTATAGACATCTATTTGAAAATAATAGCACTTTTAAAAAATTGGTTGAATAAAAGGTTATGAAATAAATAAAAATTAATACCTCTTTCAAATGTTTATTAATATAAGCTTCAGGTAAATTTGAATATTTTTTCGTCAATTCTCCCACTCGAAATAATGTAGAAGTTATTCTCATTTTAATTAATAAAATTTGTTGCTTTAAAAATTAAAAATTTGATTGCAAATTTTTAAAGAAAAATAAGCTTCTGAAGATGTCTGAATTTAGCAACAAAAAATTTCGTTAAGAGTTCAAATTGGGTAACTTGATAAAATTAAAAACATTATATTAGTAAAAAATATAAATTTAATAAATCTTGTAAATATTTTATTCCAAAATAATTGTGTTTTTTTATACAGAATATATAATTTTTTTTAATTTTATTTATTACTTTTCATTTGGATTATTTTAGAAAGCGGCAAAATTTTGGCGGTAAAAATACTTTGTAAAAATTTGACATGTATTAATCCCCCTGGTATTAATCAAAATTTTCAAGTTTTCATATTATCTTATAAAAGATCCTCTTTTATTTTTGACTATTTAAATTGGTGTAAATATATTCATTAAAATAGAAAATGCCACAAACAAATGAACAAAATCTAAAATTGATATTAGTGGATAAAAAAATAAAACTCAATCGTTTAAAGTTAGAAATTGTACAATTAAATTCTAAACTAAATAATTTGGAAAAAATGATCGTGGATGATAATAAAAGGTTTGTTCTTCTTTTAATTAATTAATATTTATACAGCCAAAAACTCAGGAACAAAATCATGCTAGAAATAAATTAATCTTCTCTAATTATGAAAATTTGTTTATACACATTGAGAAAGTCTGCTTTGCTTGAAATGACGAAGAATTTATAACTTGGGTTCAAATCCAGTTATCTAGTCTTTCATCTCAGGCGTACAGTATCTAGAAATCCATCTCTCCAAGAAGAGACTTGAATCCAAAATAATAATCTTTGTACAAAGATTACAACTAAGGGTATTTTATGGCTGGTGGAACTTGTATCAGGAATGAAAGTTGGAAGAAAAATGCAGCCAGAATTTTTTCTTTAAAAATATATTTCAACAGCTGACGTTTCGGCTTTGGTCAAAGCCATCCTCGGAGCTGCCGTTAGTCTTCATAAACATATATTTTGCATTGTATCCGGTATTAAAATTAATTTAGGATATAACATCAGGGAAAAAAGTTTTCTGTTCAAGATCAACTTTTTCCTTCTTCCATCACCAATACAATATATTTATTTTTTTTTGTGCCTAATGTGATAATTGACTCAGGGCAGTACAATTTCATCTAATTAGATCTAATTAATTTTAATACCGGATACAATGCAAAATATATGTTTGTGAAGACCAACAGCAGCTCCGAGGATGGCCTTGACCAAAGCCAAAACGTCAGCTGTTGAAATATATTTTTAAAGAAAAAATTCTGGCTACATTTTTCTTCCAACTTTCATTCCTATTACAACTAATTAGATATTTATTTTGTTCTATTTTCTTTGGTTTTCCCCTGAGTGGCTATCTAAGTGTATTTCTTGGTTTGGTGTAAAATTAAAGACAATTTTGTTTTTTATGTTACTGTAAAAACTTTAGCCTACTTTCATTCACTTATTGCTTTTAATTAATAAATACATCCTTGTGTTTATTAAAGCTTTTGTATTATTATGATAATTTTTAATAGATTTATAGACCACATTTGTAGAAAGAATGAGCAAAGAAGCTAGTTTATATTTCACTTTATTGTCAAAACCAGGGCCGACGTTTCGGTCGCATATAGGACCATCCTCAGGTTAATGTCTGAAAATATATATCCTCGCCAACTTATATTGGGCATACATAATTGTAAATAGTTCAGCCATGTAAATGCCCAAAAAATTTTTTATATAATAATATAAATATCCTTCTCTGTTTATAGTTAAATTGAAAGTAAAATAGCATTTTCTTTGAAAATCGATAGACAATTGTTTTGAGATCAGAATGAGCTTTTCGATGAAGGGATAATTAGTCAAAAAACAAGTTGAAAGATTGATTAAAAAATTCAAATCGAGTTACTCAAGCCTTAAAGAAGACAACAGCTATCGGATTTTAATGATCAAGAACTTCTGGCAGACGACGAGAGTTTAACGATCTGAAACCTTGCCGAACAATCCATTATATGATAATCTCTAGCCCCAAAAAAATTGGATATGGATAATAAAACCGAATTGCTGCAAACAAATAAGCAAGCATCATTCATGAAAAACTGGAGAAAAGTTTTATGTTAAATTTGTATTGATCATCAAAATCCGATAGTTGTCGTCTTCTTTAAGGCTTGTTACTGTCTAATTTGAATTTTTTATTCATCAGAGGATAGAAAATGAGAGATGCGGCTAAAGTTTTTTTTCTTTATTTATTTAATCCGCACGACTGACGTTTCCGTTCCGTGTTTGAACCATCTTCAGAGGATCTTCAGCGAAAAGTCATTATGATAGTGGATTTTATACATTATTGAACTAACCTTATATAAAATCCACTTTCATAATGACTTCGTCAGCTCTGAAGATGGTTCAAACACGGAACAGAAACGTCAGCCGTGCGGATTAAATAAATAAAGAAAAAAAAAACCTTTGCTGCATCTCTCATTTTCTTATAGGCCTATATATAACATCACAGCTATAAATTGCGTTTTGACGTGCATTTCCAAGAGAGAGGACAATTTAAAAGTATAAATTTTTAATGAAGAAAACATAAAATAAAATCTTGGTTAATTTTGCACCAATCCATTATGTTTTATACCGCACTTATATAAACATTTATTTTCAGGAAGCCAACGCCAAACTCAAGTATTAAATTAACAAACGACCTTGCAAAAATGAACTTTGAAAAATTAAAAATGCCTATATTTAGTAAATACCAAGTAACCAAAAAAGAAAATGGAAAGATAAATTATTCCTGTTCATTTCTAGCTCGGGGTGATTATGAATTTTCAATAAATTTCACCATTCAAAATGAACAATCCGATTTTTTGGATCTAAATATTTATGAACCTTTGAATCCAATCACTGAAGCCAATTTTGAATGTGAGCAATCTTTAATGAAAAAAGAATTAGAAAATTTAAGTGAAGATTTTGTCGAACAGAAAAATATTCCCATTTTATTAAGCGGGATTAATGAATATATCGAGAAATATAAAGCCCGAAGAGCCGTTTTGTTAAAAATTGAA
The DNA here is from genome assembly GCA_023213315.1 of Euborellia annulipes. Taxonomy (NCBI): domain Eukaryota; kingdom Metazoa; phylum Arthropoda; class Insecta; order Dermaptera; family Anisolabididae; genus Euborellia; species Euborellia annulipes. Next base: position 14,662 of record JAKCPI010028153.1, on the reverse strand, counting down.
AATTTGGATGAATTCATTGTGACTGAAAATGAAGATGGCTTTCAAATCAATGTCAATAAGTTTAAAACTTTTATAATTTACTGGTCTTTTGAATGGAATAAAGAATCTCAAAACATTGATACAAATTATAATATCAAGCTTAGTGAATGCGATGGTGAGTAGCAAATATAACAAAAGTTTTGCTCGTTATTTAATACAAAACTTCTTCTCTTTCACACTCTTATTATTAATAGTGTAACATCTTTCGGTGAAAATTTGTATCTTTCTTGTGATCGAGATAATTGGACCCTGTTATATAATGGTGTGTCAAAGACCAAAAAATTCAAAATTGAGTTAAGCACGGAATATTGTTTCAAATGCTTTAATTAATAGTATTTTCTATGAAATATGTCCTAAAAAAATTTATATTTAATGTTACTTGCACAATTGACAAAAAAAATTATATATAATCCAATGAAAACAAAAAACTTTATTGTTGATTTTCTCAAAACTCGATTTTTGGTCTTTGACACACCATTGCATAACAGGGTCCAATTAGGCTTGCTCCCCCTGCACAGGGACGGGACCCAGGATCTCTTGCTTATGTATGGGTTCTAAATTGTATTGCATTCTTAAATGAACACCGTAAACTGATATTTGCATTTCGGGCGTATTTCTTAAAAGGGAGCGATTTCACAAAAATAATAATTAAATTAAATAAAAGGTTTTGTATTAAAAAAAGAGTAAAATTCATATAGTCTATATATTTCATCACGAGGCTATTTTTGAAAGCTCCGATGGGGGATAAAATAATAAGTGATTTTAATGACCATTTTTTTTTTTTTTTTGTTATTTACATTTTTACAATATTAATTTAAAATAGCGTCGGGCTTTCACTCTTCATCTATTTCCTATTGTCTTTCCTCGAGGTCCTTGTTCTTCTTTGGGGAAAAATTTGAAAAAAAAAAAAAACCATTGTCCTTGATTTTTGTATGTATGAATTAAAACATTTAAAAAAAAAAAAATTATGGAAAACTAAATAGGTATATATCCCGACATAAAAAATCTGGTGTGACTGGCCGCATTCTTTTACATTCGCTAATTGAAAGTTGTGTTCTGTGCTTGTCACACCAGATTTTTCGTATCAGGATATATATTTTTTTTTATTTAATATAATCGGAGGCCATGCGGGGTCTACCTGCCCCTTGATTGGTATCCAATACAATTTAAATTAATTTTGTGGTTAAAAGACGACCAGTCAGTCCCCTGGTCAAAATCTAAAAAAGTGGTTTTTTAACCACCCTGCTGACGATTCAACCAGCTCCCTTCCCTCGACCCTAAAGCTTTCGCGAAAACAAAAAAATTACTTATTATTTGCATTCATTAACGAATCAAAAAAAGGTTTTTCCTCAATCTCTTAAGCTCTCCCATTCATAAACAAAAATCCTAATGATTCCTGGTAGTTAAACATTTTTGTGAATTCACGTTTGTTATTATTTTATGTCCCATTGGACCCCCCCGCCTTCGTAAAATTGTTTTTCTGATTTATATAATGTTTTGTTTTTAGATTTCTTAAGAGACAACGAAGAGCATATTCTCTATATTTGCGATAACCCAGGGATGCCAGCCAAAGACATCGAAGAGGCCTGGGAGGTTTTAATTAAATCCATACAAAATTTTTCGGCTTAAGTCTTGTTTCTATAATTTATTTTTATATAACTACATATATTACTTTATATTATAAAAACATTTACATTTAAAATATAATTTTTAATAGCTTTGTAAAATTGTATTTATATTTGACAAATCCAACTATATCCCCTCTTTCTCAAAATGTGATCAGTCCTAAGATAATAATCGTTGAATAAAAGAAAAAAAAATCAGAGCAGGCGAAATGACAGAAGTAGCATTCGACTAGCAGATCATATATATTGATTTTATGTCAATTTATTAGAAATTCTCTCTGGAGATTCCTCCCCATATCAGATTCAAAAAGTTTTAAGATCGCTATGAAATAAATCACTATAAATTTGATTCTAATATTTCATGCCTTAGTTTTTTATACATCTTCGATGGTTAACTAAAATTATTTTAATAAAGTGATTTTTAAAAAAATACACATATTCAGTGGGATTCTCGGGATTTTGTTAAAACGGCGCCCTATAATTTGTCTGGTAGGGAAGGATGAAAGGTAGTGGCGAATTTAAGAAGTAGAGGGGGTCATAATGATTTAATTTCGTATTCAAATTAGCATTAATAACAAATTTGTTTAGAGAAACAGTGGAATCGTATATTCGGAGGTTACTTTTTTTTCTATCTCTTAACAGAGATAAACTCCACAGAGAAATGGAAGAGGGAGACATTGGCAGTGTATAAAAGTTTCACTTGCCGTGAGTGGGATTTGAACCCGAGTTGTATAACAACTCTAGATTCGGAATCCGCAGCTAATCCGATTAGCCATGAGCCTCCCTTTGAATAAAAACAGCGTTGGTCATAGGCGTAGCCACGGGGGGGGGGGGGGGGGTTCAACCGCAAGGGGGACCCAAGCCATGACTAGATATTTAAGCTCTATAATACAAATTATATTTCATTTAGGGTAAGAGAAAGTAAAATATAATAATTTACTCTAGCTAAAAAAAAAAAAAAAACCAAAATGATTAACTAGTGATGAGAAGTGGCTGGCTGTAGACTTTGAATTGGATATAGGAGACGTTGCAGCCAAGGAATTAAATAAAAAACTTTTATTTAATTAATTAATTAATCGTCCTGAGGAAGGTCGAGACTTGTGACCGAAACATCGACGATTTATTAATTAATTAAATAAAAATTTTTTATTTAATTCCTTGGCTGCAAAGTCTCCTATACCCAAATCAAAATGATTAATAAATACCTCTAAAAAAATATTTGAAAAAAATTTCCCCCCCCCACCAAAAATTTCTGGCTACGCCTATGGCGCTGGTTGTTCACAGAAATATAAGAAAATAATTTTTGCTTTTCAGGATCTTTATTGAAATTGGCTACGGATATGTGCACGAAAAAATCAGTTTCAGCCACTTAAATGGGCAATCGTCAGGGCCTAAAATCTTTCAAAACAATAAATTAAGCACATATTTAAAAAATCTGGTCTGACAAGCACAGCAGATTTTTTTGTGTCGAGATATATTTAGGCTTCGACAGTACGGTACATTTGAATTTCAAGATGTAAAATTTATAAGTATAGGAAAAATTTATATTTTATTACCATGGCAATCATTTCTCCTATCTTTCCTATAAAGTACATCAGAGTAAAGTGTGCTTCAAAAGATTTCAATGGCAAAATGAGAATATACATTTTAAAGAGCATCTAAAAAATATGTGATTTTTGAATTAAAAAAAAAATCTTTGGAGGGAATTTTGAGAAAATCGAAAAAAAACTGAAAAAGTACATCAGTAAAGTACTAGTACTTTTTGGCCGATTTTATTCAAAAGCTTCGTGTCACGTGCCAGGGTGGCTAACATAAATATATATATCCATCAAAACTTTTTACACGAATCCAATACATTCTCTATACATAGAGGCATAGGCGTAGCCAGAGGGGGGGGGGGGGGGGGGTTTTTGGTGTTCAACCCCCCCCCATGGGACCCAAACCATGACTAGATATTTAATATTATAATACAAATTATATTTCATATGGGTAAGAGAAAGTAATAATATACTCTAACTAAAAAAAAAACCAAAATGATTTATAAATACCCTAAAATAATCTTAAATTTTTCAAATGTTTGAAAAAATTTTCTTGAACCCCCCCCCCCCTTATCAAAAATTTCTGGCTACGCCTATGTATAGAGGTAAGAGAAAGTAAAAAGCATTTGCAGAATTTGTTATTAATATCGAAATTGCAGATATTTCTCTTTCCTTTTTTCATTTGAAATCGCATTGTTTTCGTAAATCGGATTTGTAAGCTGATCGTCTCTTGATTACGTTATTTTTTTTTTTAAATGTAAGATTTGATTAGCATACACCAACCCCTCTAAAGCAGAGTGTCAATGGAGGGGAGGTTGCTATGGCAATGCACTCCACCCTTGGCCTACCTTAAATTGTGAAAAAGGCCAGAGTGAATGGCAGTTTAGCGAATCAGGCTCCGGGGTAAGCAAATACTTTTATACTAATAATAAATAAAATTGATATTTGGCTGATTTTAGTATTTAGGGTGTTTCGAAAATTTTGACAGTATGATATGAAAGAATTTATTAATTGCCCCTTATTTAAAATCTTTTTTTCAGATGTTTCTCGTACGAATTGCCCTCTTTACTGCGTTTATTATTTTTTCTGATGCTCGTATTTTAACTAAGAGGTCATTTAGTGATCAGTCAGTTCGAGGATATTTAACTGAGGTAATTATCTTTAATAAACATGTTTCCTCTTTTTTTTTTATTGTAAATTTGTGAAATAAACATTTTAATTGATTTCAGAGAACTTGTTGGTGGAACGAAATTTGTAAAGAGGAATTCCAAACACTGTTTCGTTGTAAATGTCCTTTGTGGTCTTATTGTCGGTCTCCTGGGAGATATTACAATGCATTTTGTACTATGACTGAGACTGGGTGAGCTTTTCTTTAAATTGTATAATAAATGCAAACCATATATATATAGGTCTATATATATTTGATAAAAATAACTGTTGATATATATATATATATATATAAGGGTAATGTTGCCTGCCCCCTTTCAAACTTATTGAATCTCATGTTTTATTTAAATAACCATTAAAAAAGTAATTTTTGTTAGTTTGATAATAAATTATGAAATTTTTTTTTTTTTTTTTTTATTTTTTTTTAAAAAAATCGGGTGTGGCTGATCGCACAGGACACAACTTTCGATTACAGAAGGTAAAACAGACTGTGTTAATGTGTGAGTGAGTGATTGAGAAAAAAAAATTTTACAACTTGAATTCAAATATTTCGGAGGAAACTAAATATATGTCGACACAAAAAATCTGGTGTGATAAGCACAGAAGACAACTTTCGAATAGCGAAGGTGTCGACATAGATTTAGTTTCCGCCAAATATTAGAATTCAAGTTGTAAAATTTTTTCTTTTTTCTCAATCACACTCACACTCAAACACACACATTCACACAGTCTGTTCGGCAACTCAGGCCATATAAGACTTTGACGATATCCTTTATTGATTAAGTATACATATTGGAGTTCCAGGCATTCTTATTTGAGCCAATTGGTATTCAAATGGCTTAAATAAAATCATCGGATTGCCTGGGGTCCGAACCCGCAACGTTCGGTATACGAGGTTAGCACGCTAACCCCTACACCAAGCCCGAAAGCAGTTGTAAAATTTATAAGCATAAGGAAATATTTATATTTTGTTACCATGGCAACCATCTCCTATCTTTCCTATGAAGTACAGGACTCGAGTAAAGTGTGCTTCAAAAAATTTTGAGGGCAAAAATGAGAATATACATTTTAAAGAGCATCTAAAAAATAATTGATTTTTGAATTTTAATCAAAATCGTTAGAGCGAATTTTGAGAAACTCAAAAAAAAAAAAACTCAAAATGTACATAAGTAAACTACTAGTACTTTTTGGCCGATTTTGTTCAAAAGCTTTGTGTCACGTCCCAGGAGGATACCCAACTTAAATATAAAATTTCAACCTCGTAGCTCTTTCCGTTCTTGAAATATTTTGTTCACACGCAGACCATGCGCGAAACCTCTCAAAATTAGCACCTCTAGACGCGCACCTTAATGGATAGCAGGTTTTTCGTGCAATTTTTCAATAAATGGGTGATCTTTAGAGCATACTTATATTTTTGTAGGCCCTAAAGATAAGCCAATCTGAGGATCAAAAACGATTGCGCGTTGGTTGGCCAAAAAGCTGGTTCAGAAACTAGGACTCGATTTCCAAAGATTTAGACAGATCTTATTCATAGCAATTAATTCTACTTTTGTATGCAGCTACATCTGGACGCAACCAGATCGGCATTGGGGTCCCTAGTGGCGCGCTGCGGCGACTCCTTCTCGCCGCCCTGTTCTTCCTGAAGATGACGCCAATATGAGAGATAATGCAATTTCACCCCTAGAAACGGAAAACTCGCCTACAAGATTGAACAAACCCAGAAAGCCAATACAGAAGGTGAATTTCCATTAATCTCAATGAAAATATGAAATTATTTCTCAATAAAAAAAAAAAAAAGATCCTCTGCTCTGTTATTTTATTTATCCATAAATATCCTAAATATGTTTCCATTTTAGCTGAAATCGAGGCCGCAACCCCCAGTGGCTGCTGGAGCTGCTCCTCCTAGGGTCACCCTTGCACCCTTCACAGCTACGACTTCAGCACAAGACCTGAAGAGGCAAAAAATAGAATCACCTTAATGAGATGTAGTTTAGAGATATTGCTATTTTTCTTCATATAATCATCGTTATATATTATACATATTTAAGAATTAAAGAAGAAATTTATTGATGTTATACTAAATAAACTTCTCTATATTCACTGTTAGAAGACAATTTATCATAAAAAATATTTCTCTAGTATTTTCATAATAATAGTTAAATTACATTTTACTCTATTTTCTACAAATCTGTTTTCTTCTAAAAGAAATCAATATATATATATGACACATGTCGCACATATATTCAAATAATATATATTTATTTTTCAATTAAAAAAACAAATACCTTGGACCTCATTTGATATGATCCCCTTGGGACTTAATAATATAAAAAAAAACCAAAAAAGATTATTCTACGAAATTATATTTTCGTAGATTTATCTATGAAAAAAATGAATATATATATTAGGGTGGGCAGAAAAAACTCCATTTTTTTATTTGGAAGTTGTAATAGCGCGGGAAAGTTGCGAATTATAGAGACAAAAAAAAGGAAAAAGAAATTATCGAAGTCGGTGACATCTTCCGGTCGCGTATAGGAACTAAAGTTTGACAAAATAGGAAAAAAAACTTAATTTTTGAATTCACATAATAAAACACAATGTTCTTATGTTCAAAAATAAAAATACAGTATCTATTACGTTAAAAATATATATATATATTAAAAAAATAAAAAAAAAAACTCTTAAAAATGTAACTTTTTCATTATTTTGGAAAACTTTGGGCCTTATGCGCAAACGGAAGATATCAAATGATCTAAACCCAATGTGTTTAGGCTCTTTTTGAAGACGGTACAAACTATTACATAATGAAAACATCTAATTCAAAAATAAAAAATAAAATAATCACAAAAATGAAGTTTTTTTCATATTTTGTCAAACTTTAGTTCTTATGCGCGACCGATAGATCTCATCAAATTTTGATAATTTTTTCCTTTTTTTTTTTTTGTCTATATAATTAGCAACTTTTCCGCACTATAACAACTTCGAAATAAAAAAATAAATTTTTTCGGTCCACCCTAATATATAATCTAAAAAATTTTAATATTTTGTTAAATTTCGTGCACTGCGGCTAATTTTACCCCATTCTTTAAAAAAAATCCGGCCAATCAAGCGTGTAAATGACCAGGTACCAAAACATATGGCCGAAACAATAACGATATTCTTTTAAGATCAGGTAAAATTTGCTGAAGAATTCACCAAGAGGTCGTAGAATAAAATGAATTTATTTTTTAGCAAAAAAAAAAGTAATTTTATATGCCTCTAAATGCAGGCAAATGGGATCATCAGTGAGTGAGTGATAAATTCAATTGGGGTCCACTGTTTTTGTTTTTAAAAGTAGACATATACATTAGTACTTTCTTATTACTAATTGATACATTTTAAACATTACAAATAAAAATATATATATTCAGAGGGACTGTTAGGCGCATACTCTGTCCCCAGTGTTCTCAAAGCTAGCTGTTAGTTAAAAGATATTAATTATATTCAAATATGGTCTTTTTAAGCCATTCATTTTGATTATATATTAATTCTCAATATCAAAAAAAATTGAGATTATTATATAATAATAACGAATTTTAATAGTTTTAATTTTATTATATTTTTTTAAATTCAAGTCAAGTCCTTTTATTAGTTGTACTTATTTCTTCTCATTATTATGTAATTTATTTACTGTGGTAAATCCAAAAAAGTAATTTCTATCTTCTACACTTGTAATAATGTCTTATACTTCTCCTCAACAGTTGTAGCAAAATAATAAATAAATCTATAATTCAAAAAGAAAATTTTTTTTTTTATTTAATAATTGATATATATTCAATATAAAAGACAAAGTCTGTCTGTCTGTCTGATTGTAACGCATAGACTCCGAAACTATTGGGTAGATTTTCATCGAGTTTTTTTTTAATTGGTAAGCAATTTTCTTTTAGCAATATTACAAAAGATTAATGTCAAAAACTCTGAATTATTTTAAATTTTCTTTGAAGAAATTCAAGCACAGAGAAAAGTTTTGGCTTCTGTTCTTTTTTTTAGAGATGATAGATTCGGATGAATGCTATTATTTTAAATTGAATATAAATGAGGGAACTGACATTTTGGTAAGTTCACCCAAAAAACTCAACAAAAAGTATTATTGGGGGATATATATTTTTGAATTCCCCTCTCTAAAGGTAAGAAGACACCACACGTGCAACAAAATAGTTCATTAAAGGAACGATTTTGTTGTTTTCCCTGAGAGGGGCGGGAACATCCATTTAAATGTCAGATCACGTTGGGTTGGTCCTGCCCCTGCCCGGCCATTTTATTCCCCTTGATATTACCTTTTCCTTTCCTGTCCACCTGCTAACATATGTCTCCATCTCAAATATTTATAGAGCATGACCATCTTGAGATTGGCATCAAAATAACTAAATTTTTCATTTTCCAATTCACATTATGTTTTTTTCTTTGAATAGCACTAAAGTCAGGGTTGTGATTCTTGTCATCTTTTTAATTTTCATTTGGTTCACTGCTCAAAGATTCAATGTAACGCCAAGAAATGAGGTAATTAATATTTAATTTCATTAAAATATCAAAATAATAATATTGTGAATTTATATTTTTGTAGAATTCACATAACGCTGATCAAGTAATCAACATCGATGACACTTCAAAGGCAACTTTTCCTAAAACCAAAATATCAGTTTTTTACGAGGCTTTATGTCCAGATTCCAGAAATTTCTTTCTCAAGCAATTATATCCAGCCTATGAAAAGATACCACACCTCATGGAGATTATTTTAGAACCATATGGGAAAGCAAAAGTAATTTTTTTTTATTTTATCTAATCTATCTATCCCATTTATAATAAATTTTATTTATTTATTATTTAAATGAATTATGGTTTAAGCGAAAGCCAGCCAAAAAGAAAAAAAAAGTGATTTTTACGTTTTCAGATAAAAATTAATATGGATTCAATAATGTTCTTATAATTTTTATCAGCGACTCAATAAATCATATTAATATTTACTCATCAAATGCCAAGTAATTAGATGAGTAAGGATATTTTCTTAATCAAATAAAAAAAACTTTAATCATCTATTATAAATATATAGGCCATATAATATATATATATATATATGTTAAAATTAAATTTACAAATTAAACACTGGGTTATTTGTTTCAAAGGTTTTATTAATTAAAAATTAACACTTGATATGTATTTCGACAATTCCTTGTCATCATCAGAAGTGATTACATTCTAATATATGAAAGTAGATACAGCATATAATATATATACACTAGAGGCAGTCTGCCTTCTGATGATGACAAGGAATTGTCGAAATACGTATCAAGTGTTAATTTTTAATTAATAAGACCTTTGAAACAAATAACCTAGTGTTTAATTTGTATATTTAATTTTAATTTACAAAATGTTTCCACGAGAACCAACGGTCGAAAGTTTAAATCATATATATATATGATTAAAAATTTTAGGAAGAGGTGAACGGGACCCTTTCATTCTAATAAAAGCAAAATATAGTAATTTACAATTTATTTATTTTTCTCCCATACCATACTGGTTTCGACCGTTAATGCTTATGTCTTCCTCAGCGAGGCGAATGTCTTATCTGGGATCCCTGGACACAAATTACCCCCCAATAATTCACTTCCTGACACAGTCAAAACATAAAAATTATATATATACCGGTATAGTGGTGATTGACAAATGTTTTGAAAATATAATTAATTATTTATTAACTTACAAATCTGAAAAAAATTGTCTCGTGTAGGAATTGTGATTCTACTACAGATATATACAGGGTGCGCGGTCAAAATCGGGACAAAATTGAATTAGAATTTCACACTATATTAGGGGTAGGCGCTAAGGTATACTAGACACGTCGGTAAGACTTTAATAATCTCAAAATAGCCGAGTTTGTCAAGTCAAGCAACAGAAGAACGGCGTAGATAGAAAGACTTCGAGCAAGAACGCCGACGAGATTCTCCGCGTACCCAAGATGAATTCGTGGTCCTCTGGGAGGCCGAACATCTTCCAACAAGACGATGCACCTACTCGTACAAGTCATTTAATCCAACATTGGCTCCCTGAAAACATGGATAAGTTTTGGTCGAAGGATTTGTAGCCTCCTTAAGTCCCAACCTGAACCTTGATGGCTCCAGGTCGCCTTTGCGACCATGGACCGAGAACATTTGAAGACGGCATGCTTCCGCTTTAGAGCGAGGATTGAGAGGCGCAGGGATGCTATATTGAATAAGAAGTCTCAAATAGGATCCCCTAAGAGGGATATGAAAGCATTTTGGCCGCGCATCCTGTATATATATACTGTATATTCGAAATTGTAGGGCGCGCGGTGTCCGAAAACACGCCCCTATATATATATATATTTTTTTTATTTTTTTTAATCATTGTAGCGTATTTTTGAAAAGAAATTATTTAAGATCCATTTTTTATTTTTTTTAACTCATCACAACATATAAATATGCATTTTCTAGATATTCAGTGAGAAATGAGAAATGAAAGTCCAACAATAACTCTTAATAAGACGATATCCTAAAACATTTCTTTCTCTTGTTAAACAAACTCGTTTACTCGTATTTACATGTAGATATATAAATTTATAAACATGCGAATTAGTCCTGATTAATTTATTATATATATTTTCTTTTTTTAGACTGACTATATTGAAGGCCAATATGTTTTTGAATGCCAGCACGGATTAACCGAATGTGAGGCGAATAAAATTCACGCTTGTGCTATAAAATACATTCAAGATAAATCTCTCATGCTTAAATATGTTTCATGCATGATTGATCATAATTTATATCCAGAAGATATCGCACGCAAGTGTTCTAAACAATATGAAATAAATGTGGATCAAATATTGAGATGTGCACGAAATCCTGAAGGGAGTGAAATACTAAAAGTACATGGGGACCATACTCATGAATTAGCGCCCGTTACTTTTATTCCTACTATTCTGCTTAATGGGGTAATTATTGATTTTGTCGTTCGTTATTTCATTAATAAATAATAATCTTATTTATTGTCATTTATTTTTAGAGCCGTGATGGGCAACCAGCAATTTTGAAAGATTTATTCAAAGAGATATGTAAAAAATATGAAACGCAGGTAAGAATTTAAGTTTGTCTATTACACCGGTCAACACGATTTTTGGGTCTGGCTTCTGTCTATGAAATTTTCGTTTCTCCTACGCTAAAAATAATTTTTTTCATCAAAGTTTGCTTTTGTAGAAACTAGAGCAATTTTTCGAATTTTTGAGGAAAATCACCGATTTTTTTTTACAATTTTATTTTAAATTACGATTAGGATAATTTTTGCTGAAAATCAGAGTCTTTTTAATATAAGATTTGCAATAAAAAATAACATAGAAATGGAAAATAACAAGAAATCAAGTTTAAAAATGAATATTTTTGTTTTATGTTTCTATGGGCTGTTTCGTATTAAACAAAAGCAAAAAAATGGAAATTTAAGTGTTTTTCGGTGTCTAGAATCAGATTTCCAGATCAGAAACAGAAAAAAAAAAAATTTTGTTGCCCTGTGTTATCAACTAAATGTTATTAAATATATATATATATTTTTTTCCAGATACAAGTTCCAATCGAATGTACATAGTCTACATTTTCTAAGAACTAATTCCATTTTCATTATCAAAATCTTGTGATATTAGAAGAATAGAAGAAAATTGACCAATATTTAATTTTAAAGTGCAATATTTAAACCATTTTTTAAATATCAAACAAAATTCATTTTTAAATAACATTAATTTCTCATCATCTCACCTCTCAATTTTATCTTATATCCCCCACCTTCTCTTTACCTTTTTACGAAATGATTTATTTTTGTTAAAATGCTATTTTTATTTTTTATGAGTAGATTTTTGTTAAATAAATTATTTATAAACTAAACTGTTTAATTAATTATTATATTGGCTGTGAGTATTAACTAAAGTTGTGTGGAAAGGAGTCAGCCAAGGAAAATAAAAATCAATTTATTCTGTCGACGTTTCGAGCGCCCGTCGCGCTCTTCCTCGGGACAGTATAAGTGTCAAATGTTATAGATGGTAATGACATCTATAACATTTGACACTTAACTGTCCCGAGGTAGAGCGCGACGGGCCTCGAAACGTCGACAGAATAAATTGATTTTTATTTTCCTTGGCTGACTCCTTTCCACACAACTTTAGTTAAACTGTTTAATTTGTTTGAAGTTTTTTTTTTTTTTTTTTTTGAAAAACACTCACTTTTTTCCCATTCACACTCACATACACAGTCTTTTCGGCAACTAAGCCATATAAGACTTTTACGATAACCGTATATATATATATTGGGGTCCAGGTTTGAAGTTCAGTTTTATATTCATTTTATATTCATATTTTATAAAAAATTAACAAACCAATTTTTTACTTTCTCCCTTAAGGCACTTCAGGAGGGAAGCTGTCCGCATGTTTTTGCCGATAAGATGGCGTTAGGATCTTAAAAACTTTGCCAAAAAGCCCAACTATTGAGGAAAATTTGCCAACAGATGGCAGGATGGTAGGGCTATATTCAGGGCCGTTTCTGGCTAAGTTGTCGCCTCGATGCCTCTTATCCAACCATTCGTGGTTCCTAGAGAAATGTAATAAAAAATCTGGTGTGATGATTGCACAGCACACAATTTTCTCTTACCTTCGGTAATTGAAAGTTGTGTTCTGTGCTTGTCATACCAGATTCAAATTTTAAGGATATAAAGCTTCCTTTTTTGGAATGCCTGAGCTTATAACAATAAACAAAATTTTTATTTTTTATCGGGCTGCTTTATAATTTCATCTTTTTACAATTCTGTTTGAAGTATTTTGTTGTTGTTTGAAAGGATTAGCCGAGTCTTTTAGATAAGACAAAGTTACTAGGAGGCACCACGAAGAGGTTCCTTCCAAGCCCCCAAAAAATTATCTTCATCTTCTTTTAAAGTCCTTCGATCCAGTGAATAAATGTCCTTACTCTAGCAGCTTGTGGTCATTTAAAAAAAATTTATTTTTCACTGTATCTTGAAAGTGGTAGAAAATAAAAAGAAATAATTTCTTCTTCTACCAGTATTTTAATATTAGTAACTGATATCCAAATGATTTATAGAAAAGTTTCTTGAATGAGGTGGCGAATAGCTAAGCTGCAGATTAAGGAACTGGGATTAAGGGATGTTAGCTTGTTTGTGTTCGGGAAATCTCCTCATCGGGATTGATAGGTGCGAGATAATCTCACCCTCCAGTAACAGACACAAAGGAGTCAATTTCAATTCTTGAATGTTGGAATTTTTACGTTCTTTTCTTCTAAGTAATTCAACTTCAGCAACTTCAATTCTCGACTTGTTTCAATTTTATCACAGGAAATAATTTGCAAAATGTATGAGTGAGTGGCAAATATAATATAATTATTTTCTTAACGGTTTTTTGCTTGAGGATCGAAATTATCAATTTTCTGAGATTTCATTCATGTTTTCTATATTTTAGAAGATCATCTACAGGTTATCTGAAAAAAAAATTTATTCTAACTAATAAAATTCAATCAAAATTATTTAAATGTATATTATATTAATTTTATAATATTAAAAAAATTACCTTTGAGCAATTACTTTTCTAATATCTACTAGGAAAAACATTCCATTACAGAATAAGAGCATAAATTAAAATTTTGACTTCATTGCTTAAAGAGCTTAAAGAACAAGGCTAATGAAAAGATTAGAATCGATGGACTGTGAAGTCAAATAGAACTTTCTGCATCGCTGGCTTTTTATATATTTATTATAAAGTCAGATGTTTAGGGAGCACATCTTTCGTCGCTCTTTTGGATAAATATTATTTAAATTATTATATAAATATTATTTATTTATGAAAATGAGTCGTTCTAAAAAAAAAAATGAATTAGTATTGAATCTAATCAGTTAATCATGAAAATATCAAGTTAGTGTACGCCCTCGGGCTTCGTGTAGGGGTTAGCGTGCTAACCTCGAATAACAGGAGTTGCGGGTTCGGACCCCAGGCAGTCCGATGATTTTATTTAAGCCATTTGGATACCAAATGGTTTAAATAAGAATGCCTGGACCCCCAATTGATATATTTACAAATAACGCGTATCGTTTAAAAGTCTTATATGGCCTGAGTTGTCGAAAAAACTGTGTGTATGTGTGTGTGGGTGTGAGTGTGAATGAGAAAAAAGTGGTTTATATAAAAAAAAAGTTAGTGTACTATTTACCTTTTATTTGCGAGATTTTTTTTCTCTTCTCTCACATAAATCAATTTTA
>JAKCPI010028152.1:0-26088 GCA_023213315.1 Euborellia annulipes | reverse complement strand
TGATATTTTGTTCACCACTTTTTTGAACTCGGGTGGCTTCTTAATGTGTATTTCCTTCAAAATATATATATATATAGTAAAAGAAAACAAAAGAAAAAATATTTCATCAATAATAATAATAATAACAAACTTTTATTCAATAAAGGTAATAATAATAATAATAATAACAACATCTTGACGGTCCGCATTCCCTTTTAATCCTGTCTTTGCAAGTATATTGACTCAGGTATTTTTTATAAAAAAAAATTTAATATTATCTTTTTTAAACATTGGCCAGAAAGATTGATTAAAAAACTTTATAAGTTAAAAAATATATATAATATATCCCCCCTCCCGCCCCATCACCCATCTAACTGGAGGAGGGTTGAGATTGAATTTCCGAGTTTGTTTGAAGGGCGTTGAAAAGGGAGGTGAGGGGATTTTTCTTTTGAAGAAATAAGCAAAGACAATGTCACCTCCATCTCCTTTTATTTCTCGTCCGAAATTAACGGAGAGTGATAATCTAAACGTACTTTAAAAAAACTAGACTATTATAAGGAATTTTTCAATGCGGTTTTTTTTAAATGAATTAAATTCATAAGAGATTATTGGGACATCGAGCTATAATTTTTTTAATGACTTATTAAAAAATTATCGTAATTTATTTTTTTGTTATCAAGCAAATACAAAAAAATAATCAGTCCCATTAATCTTTAATTTTTTTTATTTAATTTAAAAATGAATTTATTGTTATTATTAATCACAGATTAATTAAGAAATTTTTAAAATAAGCTTAGATGATTTATTTAAAATCAACTGTCAAATTAGTTTAGCATTCTTGCAATAGATGGCAGGCTAGTCTAACAGCTGATCATCTAATAGCCTATATCTGGCCTATATTTATATATTTTTATGCTTTTATAAAAGATACATAATATATAATAACATTTATAAAGTATTTATTGTAAAAAGATGAATGAAAATCAACTAAATGCCTATAGGATATTTGATAATATTATTAAGATTAACAAAATGTAAAATATAAAGCAAGCGAAATGAATTGAAGGGATGGATATTCTCTCTCTTTCTCTTTAGCTCTTCTTAAATACCATTTCAATTGAACAAATCAAATGTTATTTACCTGGATTGAAATTTGAGCAAGTATATATTATCAAGAAGTTGGTTGAAGCTTGATAACAAATTTCCCTCCTGGCATTGAAAAGTTACAATTTGCTTTCAAGTTATCTCATACTAAAACTGGATGAGCTCTTCTGAAATATAAGGATTGAATCTCTAGAAATTTGATCCTCACTTTCTCTTGATTTTAAAATGGTTCATGTTTTATGAGTTTAAAATTAAGTTAGAATGAAATTCAACTGATAATATTTTTCTTAACATTACTAACAATTGCAAAACATTAAAAGAAAAAAAAAAAGATTGTGGTCATATATTTGAAAGACTCTTTCCAGGGGCGTACCGAGACAGTTGGGGGCCTGGGTCGTCACTGGAAGAGAGGGCCTATATACATTTTGTACATAGGTGTATATTGAATTTTTTCGTGGAAGGGGACCCCTCATTTTTAAATATCCCCCTTCTCCAAACACAAAATTTTTTTAAATACCGTATGTCGTCGATAAATGATGATCTTGGTCTCTTGGAGGAATGGGGAAACCTCAATCAAGTAAAATTCAATTCCCAAAAAACCCAATGTTGTTTAATTTCTAGACAAAAAAATAGGATTTGCCCTCCCCTTATTTACAGCAATAATAGTCTCGAGTTCAAAGATTCATTTTCTGTTCTGGGAGTGACAGTTACATCTGATCTCTCCTGGAGCAACCACATCTCTTCTGTGGTTAAATCTACCGCAAGGAAATTGGGTTTCCTATTCAAAACGAAGCGTTACTTTTCCTCCCAACAACTCCTAATCCTCTATAAAGCCCAAATTCGGCCGTGTCTTGAATATTGTTCCCACCTTTGGCGAGGGGCGTCGAAAGACGCTCTCTCCTCCTTGGAAGCCATACAGAGGCGTGCAATTAGACTGATAGGTGATTCTACCCTTACTGCATCCTTACAGTCACTAGATCATAGAAGAAGAGTATCTGCACTATCTCTCTTCTACAGGTATTACCATGGTCAATGCTCTGCCGAATTAAAATCAATTATCCCACCCAATGCAACATATTCACGGAACACAAGAGAGGCATCTTCCCAGCATCCCTATGCTGTTCAGATCACGACTAACAGAACAAAACAATTTCATTCTTCCTTTGTCCCCATGACCTCCCGTGATTGGAACAAGCTCCCTGCGTCTATCTTCCCCAAAACCTACAATCTTCAGACTTTCAAGTCTAACCTCAACAGGCATCTTCTCAGTTCCCGCAGTTGAGTTTCCCCTTTATGCTTCTCCTTTTGTTTTATTTTCTTCCTGGCTGCATGTGACTATTGGTCATTATAGGTCTTCGGACCTTATGCACCCATTCCAAAAAAAAAAAAAAAAAAAAAAAAGTATATCCCTGAACCTTCTACCCCGGCCTTCTCAAAAGCAAATTTTCATTAACATTTTTTTTTCCGCTTTTACCCGAGCCCCGAGAGGCCAGGGCCCTCTCAAAGACAAATATTTGGGGGTCTGGGGCGGAACCTCCCCCTGCCCATCCCCCTCGGTACGCCTCTACTCTTTCCAAAGTATAAAAGTAAAAAAGACTTCCTCAAAATTTAAACATCATAATAGGCCTATACAGAAATTTCTGGGCACATTAATTTTTTTTTTTTGGCTATTTGACTTTTTAAGTTGCCTGAAAATAAAACAAATTAAAAAAAAAATACAAAAGTTTTAAGTAATTTGTAAAAATAAAATAAACAAGCGGGCTCAGGTGTGATTATCCATATATTTTGTGAATATATCGTTAGGTAAGAAGGTTTACTGCAGAGTGAATGGCAATGTCTTTCATAATGTCAACATCTTTCGCTCCATAAACAGATAGGTTCTTAAACTAAATATACAGGGACTATGAAAAATAATATAGGCTTATAAACACGGAATATTGCAAGAAATGTTTTATAAATAAAAACAAAATGGAATCTTTATATTGAGAATCTAAAAACTTCTTTATCTTTAAATAGTAAAATAATATACTTAAATAGTAAAATAATAATGGAGGCGCCGGGTATCGATCCCGGTACCTCTCGCATGCTAAGCGAGCGCTCTACCATCTGAGCTACGCCCCCTGATAATAATATCAAATGTATCAATGAATTGTGACCTGCATTTGACCCGAATAGAATGAAAGCCAAATAATCAAACCAGAAGGTTACATAACTAACATCTACTTATAAAATTTTGTTTGTTGGCTCTCTATTGGAATTGATATATTAAATTATTTCAGACTTACAGGACACAATCAAAATTATTGGGTTCAAAGAGGCGCCATTGTTAGAAATAATCTTGAATTTTTACTTTCTCTTACCTCTATATATATGTTAATATATAGAGAGAGAAAGTATTGGATTCATGTCGAAAATTCGATGTCGAGATTTTGATGGATCTTCACGTTTTGAGGTCCCCTGAATCCAAAAAAGTGGTTTTCGCGACATGGTCTGTCTGTCTGTGTGTGTTCAATTTTAAGCATGAAAGAATTGAGCTAGGAGGTTGAAATTTTATATTTTTGTACCCTCCGGGAGCGTGAAAATAAGCTTTTAATCAAAATCAGCCAAAAATTACTAGTACTTTACTGATGTAGTTTTTCAGTTTTTTTTTGATTTTCTCAAAATTTGCTCCAACGATTTTTTTTTTTTAATTCAACAATTTAGATGCTCTTTAAAATGTATATTCTCATTTTGCCATTGAGTCCATTGTGTTTAAACTGATTTGCATTAATCATTGTAATACTGTATATTAAATAAAATAAAATTGAAGTCTTTTAAGATTAAAAATAGATAGTTGATGAATGCAATGTTGCCAGATCTATATTACGTGAAAAACTGCTCAAGTCAAAAGTCATTCATTTATTATTTTTGGTAATTAAATTATTAACTTAATACAATTATAAACTATGATAGGTCACGACTAAATTATAATAAGGAATTTTGGCATTCGGAATATGTAGAAAGCTAGTGAAAAAATTGAGGAAAAAACGGAAAAATCGATCATTTTGAATGATTTTTTGCAATTTAAGGGACAACATCTTCCCCACATCCCCCCTCCCCTTGGATCCAAATAGACCTAAAGAATATAAGAAAAAAAATAAAAATAAAATAAGAAGTCAAGTGAGGTGTGGTTATCATACCAGATTTTTATTCGATATTTTTTCTCCAAATTTTTTTAAAGTCCGCTGGAAGGAGGGATAGGTTGACTTACTTTGTCTCAAAGTTATTTGAAAATTCTTAGTGATAACGAGATATCCACTTCCTTTTTTTCTTTGGGACTTAAAGATCTCAGTCTTGATAATATTGCAAATAGACAAAAATTTCTTCCTGATTTTTATTGAATTCGTAACTAAATATTTCCAATCTCTCTTTCAACGCAAATGTTTGTCTTGTTGATATTTAAAAGCCTCAGATAAGTAATGGCGAGTTTTCTTATCTTCTCTGTAACATAGCGCAGCAGCGCTCTTTTATTATTCAAAAAAGGCAAGGCTTTGGCGATTTGAAATGGAGAGGAAGTGAATGAAAGTGGAGACGACGACAAACAGACAGACTCACATCCAAAAGCAATCCAATCAAATCATGGCCCGGGATCATATCAGATCAGAGCGGGACTGTTTATCCCCCAGGATTGAGGGGGATGGGATGTGGTGGGGTGCAATCAGCCCCGGATTGTTATTGGTCTCGTACGCGGGCTGCATTTTGAATAATCGCCTTTCAATTGGATCCTTCTCTCTTTCTCTCTCTGATTGGAAACACTGATATCCCGAAGCAAATGGGCTTTTTTTTCTTTTTTCTTTTTTTTTTCTCCGAGAATATATTTAATAAGACTCGATTTAAAAAGAAAAGATATTTTAAAATTAACTATTTTATCATGATTAGAAAGAAGTTCAAGTTCTGCTACTCTACATGCATGAGAATTTAGTTAATATTAAAATCTTATTAGAAAATAATTTTTTATCATGTTTAAGGCAACAAATTTCAATAAAGTATGCTAATTTTAGCTTTGTTAATTAAAAAAAAATCTTAAAATACCTATTGCGGTTCAACACCTTAAAATTTCACGTAGGCCTTTACTTTAAAAAAGCTGATTATCTCAAAAACTAATTTTCGAAAAAACGAATAACAATAAGAGCTTTTTTAAAATAAAGTTTGGTATCCAAATGGCTTAAATAAAATCATCGGACTACCTGGGGTCCGATCCGCGACCCTTGGTATACAAGGCAGGCGCGCTATCAACTACCGAGGGTTTAGATATGTTAATTTCCATTTGATGGGTTTTTTCTAAAAAATGATATTGATCTACAATTTTAGTTATTCTAAGAAACAATCTTCAAAATGTCAAATTTTTTTGACGAATACAAAATTTTCTCTATGTAGGGCCTATACGAGAAAGTAAAAAGGCCCTTTTTTAAACTTTTTTTCATATATTTTATTTAATATTTTTTTAAATTGATAAATAAAAAATATTTTGGAGGCGCCGGGTATCGATCCCGGTACCTCTCGCATGCTAAGCGAGCGCTCTACCATCTGAGCTACGCCCCCTGATAATAATATAAATATTTTCGAGATCTAAAACATACAATGTGACCTGATTTGAATAGGTGAATAAGACTAGTATAACCAGCCGAGCCTTGAAGTCAACGATTGCACAATCCACTTTCAATGAAAACATGTTATTTAATGATTTTGGAAGCCTGACAGGGACACTAAAGTCTCTCAATGCACTGCAAATATAAAGAAATAATTCTCTAAATTTTATATGAAGAGTGTCTCATTTAATGGGATGTTGTATTAATACGTCTTCTAAATATCACTGCTGAGTAGGGTCCGACCGAAACAAGATTTTCAGCCGAAACCGAAACCGAGTATTCGGCCTCAACCTTAGTTTCGGCCGAAACCGTAACCGAAACCGAAACTTGTATTTCCTATAAAATTTTTTTTTCATTTTACCTTTTTTTTTTGAATTTTTTTTTCCCTCCCGTGAAAATCATTTTACCTTTTTTTTAGGGAGACTAAATTTTTTTTCTCCCTCAAGGGCAAATTATTTGACCTTTTTTTTTTTTTTTTGCATGCGAGTCTCATCCCATTTTTTCAGACTCTGGTTTCGGCCGGCCGAAAGGTTCGGCCACTTTTTGGCCGAAACCGAAACTACGGCCGAAACCATGATTTTTGGCCGAAACTGGCCGAAACCGTAACCGAAACCGAATATTCGGTCGGTTCCTACTGCTGAGTGTACGATCATCCAAGACAGAACATATTTTTCTACAGTAGCCTATTTAACAAGTATGTTTATTTGTTGGTGGGTCAAACGTCCCAAGCAAGGCCCCCGAGAATTGAACCCAGAATTTCCAGCCATTCCGGGTCATCGGTGTGCAACGCTGCTCCAAGCCACCGAATAGTTTTGCCGACCAATAAATAAACAAACTCACAAATTTGTTAAAAATATCTATGACTTGTCATGTCTGTTTCGAGGCATATGCGTATATATATTCAGTGAATATTAATATCTTATTCAAATATAGGCCTATAGATCTCGAAAATTATTTAATATTTTTTTCTCCTTCTATTTCACTAAAAAACTGATTTTCCTACAAGAAAGGACAGGAAAGAGGAATTATTTTAAATAAATGACTGCAAAATATTTAGAATGAATAAGGTAAACACCCCATAATGGACCAGGGACTAATAGATGGCCATTTTGAATAGAAGATTAAAAAAAAAAAAAGAATTCAGTGGAATATTTTGAAATGATTGCATATATTTATAAATTAGGATACCATCTACCTGTGTCTTTTTGGAGCCTATGATACAGGGATTAAAAATTTATTTTTATAATAAACTAGCCGCAATGTCGCCTTTGACGTTCAAATTTATTACAAATTTAGAATACATAGATAAATATAGTTTTGTTCTTTATAGAAGGGAGGTTCCCTACTCCTAAATCTTTACTACTCGAACTACTTATTGTTGCATTGCAAATGTGACCTAGATGTTAAGTGATTGAGGTTTCAAGGAGGGTCACGGGGAACAACAGCTCCTTCGAGGGTTAGGAGATATTCACATTATTACTACGTTATTCGCGGTTTCAATTTGTAAATGTATGCTTAATTTGAAATACGTCGATTAAGTGAAAATTTTAAATTTCTATAGAACATGTATATTCATACATACTGTACATTTCATTTTTATACAGACTCTGTGACCGTCCACATGAAAAGGTACCAAATCTTCAGTGGGCTAAATTTTCAGGAGAGCCGATTAAAAAAAGTTCAGAAAAATCGCTTTCTTTTATTACTGATTCCGATTCTCTATTTCTTCATCTTATATGATGAAATATTCAATTCATCAGAATCGATGTATTTATATTCAAAATTTGAAGAAACAAGACTCTAAACTCATTTTTCTAGAACTAGAACTAGATTTTTCATAAACAAAATTTTAAAAATTCATATCTTCCAAACAAAAAATGATCAAAAAATTCTAAAAACACAGGCTTGCTCAGCAGGATGTGTTCTGTACAGAAAGCATAAAAACTCAATTTTGACCCCTGTGAAGATACCTTTCCATGTGGACGGTCACGTATATAGATATTTTAACTACCACTACTAAGCATAAATACTCGAGTTTATTTTATTGATCACATCCTTATTGGTCCAAGGATATAGATTAGTATTAAATATATAAACACCAACCCAAACCGTATTTCTTCTTCGTTTAACGACATATACTTTTTAAATCAAAATAAAATCTTTCTTTCAACCTTGACTGTTCTCCTTCCTCTTTGGGATAGAGTTCAACTTTCTCGATCAAGGTTGTTATCTAAATTATCGCCATTTTTTTTTTTTTTTTTTTTTTTTTTTTTTTTTTAATAGAAGATTGAGAAATTATTGTTTAGCCGCAAGTGGTCTTTCAAGTTTCAGTCGATCTAGGTCAGATTTTATATTTTAAACCGCCAAAAAACATAGGATATTATCGGGGGGCGTAGCTCAGATGGTAGAGCGCTCGCTTAGCATGCGAGAGGTACCGGGATCGATACCCGGCGCCTCCAGAATTATTTTTTATTTTTTAATTAAAATAAACGATTGTCTCTGGAATGGACTGGGAGGATATCAACAAAGGCAACTTTTTGATCCTATTTATCATAATAAAATAGTTTCAAAATTATTTTTTATAAATCAATTAGACAAATAACAGGAACAGGATTGACGATATTTAAGTGAAGTTTTTATTCTTTGCTGGCTGCCTACATCTAACTGTTCCTGTTAATTTGATAAATATACAAATCCTTTTAGGCGTCGATATTTTAATTTTTTTTCCGAAAATAAATTTGATATATAGGCCTATATATCTACTTTATTTAATCTGCTCATTAACCTTAATTAAACGCAAGAGCTCAGGCTTATATACAAGCTCACAAAAAAAGAATTAAAAAATCTGGTGTGACTGGCGCACAGCACACAACTTTCTCTTACCTTCGGTAATCGAAAGTTGTGTTCTGTGCTTGTCACACCAGATTTTTGTGTCGACATATATTTAGTTCCCGACAGTACGGAACATTGGAATTCAGATGTAAAATTTATAAGTATGGGAAAATATTTATATTTTGTTACCATGGCAACCATTTCTCCTATCCTTCCCTATGAAATACAAGAGTAAAGTGGTCTTCAGAAGATTTCAATCGCAAAACGAGAATATACATTTTAAAGAGCATCTAAAAAATAATTGATTTTAGAATTTAAAAAAAAATCGTTGGAGCAAATTTTGAGAAAATCGAAAAAAACTGAAAAAGTACATCAGTAAAGTATTAGTACTCTTTGGCCGATTTTGATTAAAAGCTTATTTTCCGGTCCCGGGGGTGTTTATCTTAAATATAAAATTTCAACCTCGTAGCTCAATTCCTTCATGCTTAAAATTGAACACACACCCACCCACCCACCCCACACACACACACACACACACACACACACACACACACACACACACACACAGACAGACCATGTCGCGAAAACCACTTTTTTGGATTCAGGGGACCTCAAAACGTGAAGATCCATCAAAATCTCGACATCGAATTTTTGACATGAATCCAATACTTTCTCTCTATATATATTTACATATATACATAGGTAAGAGAAAGTAAAAATTGTTGTCTTTAATTTGCCAATCTTGAGAGAAATAGGCGTTTTGAGGGTTCCTGTTCCAAAATAGTGTATATATACCTGGTACATAATAAAAAGCGCCAGCCACTGACTTCCGTTATGATCCTGTTTACCATTTCCTCTCGCTGATTGGCCCGAGACAGTCGCCGAAGACGGGCCTTCCCACTTGTAAATATTAATATCGCATCTTAAAAAAATTTTCAATCAGCGTTATGTGTGTGTAGGCCTACACATAACTCCGAAAATGCTATTTCAAATTTGGGGAATCCAGACATTTGACTTGATAAAGCTCTGTCCCGCAAAATGTGTGGAAATAATACAAGAAGGAAAGAACAACGAAGTTAAAATTTTGATATTTAAGTTTAGTACCCAAGTGAAACACAAAAGTAAGTGTTTGAATCAATTCGGCCAAAGATAGACTATTAATTGATTATGGAATTTATTGAATTTAAAATATAAGATAAATTTATGATTGAAAAAATGTGGTCTAACAGCACATCACACAACTTTTATAAGTAAGAGATCAGTAGTCACACCAAATTTTTTTATTAGCTTTTTACCCTATCAAAAAACAACTAATTATACCTTTTTTATTTTATCTTTTTTAAATAGCCGCCTAATATGAGTTTTTACCCCCTGAAAGACGGCGCATTTTCCTTTTTTTTTCATCTCTTCTTGAGCTTTCATCCAATTCATCGTCGATCTCTCTCCCCTCCATGTTTCTCTCTCTCTCTTTCACACAAGGAAAGCCCAAATGAGATAATTTTATCATCTTATGAAATTTCGACATCTGGATTCCCATCTGGAATGCTAAAGACCAGAGGAAAGGGCTAGTGGGGGGGGGGGGGTTGGATGAAAAGTAAGTATAGAAAGGACGAGGCTTGTAATTTTGAACTCTAACAGAAAGAGAGAAAGTGACGAGGGGAGGGAGGGGTGAATAGGGTGAGAACCCCTCCTTCCTTTCCTTCAACCCAGAGAGATATTTTCAATAATTTCCTTCTGCGGGATTAGATCATCATCCCTTCGTTTTACGCCTGTCTGTTTTATTTTATTAGAAAAGAAATCGGAAAATATACTGAGAAATGAATATTGAAATTTGTTTTCAGAAATGTCCCCAAATCTATCAATTATTTTAATATTTTATTTCGGTTCATTGCACCGTATAGTTGGGATTTTCGAAGTTATTTTTGGTTGTTTCTCCTATCCTATTAATATAATAAATTATCATAATTGATATGTTATTTATTCTCAACCTTTTCTTTTCCATTCAAATCTATCTTTCTAAATTCAGTCATAGAAATTCACAAAATCTATCATATAGAAAAGGGAGTTTGGAATAAGTATGAGCAAGTTGACAGCCAGGAAACAAATTAGACAAAAAATTTTAAAAACGTAGACTCACCGAGTACTGCAGGTATATATTAATTAGAGAGGTTTAGGCGTTTTCAGTACATAAAAACAATACAATTTTTTAAAAAAATTATATTTATTTCTAAAAGGTTTAACAAACCAATGCTGGTTGAATTGTATTGTTTTTATGTACTGAAACCTCCCTAATTAAAAAATTTTAAGTCAAGTTTTATCCAATTTTTTATTCTAATCGCCGACGTTTCGGACTCAAATCGCTTCCTTCCTCAGGACAATTGCTAGTTAGTACAATACAGATGAGTGTATTTTTTTTCTGTATTTTACTAACTATTATACTTTAATAACGCTGGCCTGACGATGTCCATGTGACGAAATCGAGATTAAATAAATATTTTCACAAATAAAATTCTGTTTGCTTTCTTCAATCATCTTACCTCAAATTTACTAACTAGCATTTGTACTGAGGAAAGAGGCGATTTGAGCCGAAAACGGCGATTGGAATAAAAAATTGGATGAAAATTGACTTGAAATTTTTTCGATTGTTTTAAAAAGGAGGTATTTTAAGGACAAAGAAACCTTGTTGAAATTGGTATTATAAAATCAAATTTTTTGTCTAATTTGTTTCCTGACTGTCATCTTGCACATACTTATTAATTATATAGGAGTGGTTCCCAACTGGTGGTCCGTGGACCACTGGAAGTTCGCGAAAGGGTCTCAAGTTGTCCACGAGGCGGGTGTCATTATTTAAAAAAAAAAAATGATTATTAATCCAGTCGCAAATAAATATTTAATTACATAAAATTTTCTACCAGACCTCTCTGAATATTAATAGGCCTATGGAATAAGACATTTTTATTTTATTAAACTTGTCTATTTTCACTAGAAGTCTACAACTAAATTTGTTGTCCCTGAAGAATTAGTGAGGACAACGGAGTCTGATTCTAAATATAAATAGTCAACTGCCAAACAATCTTGGATGCTTATTTGATTCTGACATTATTAATATGTTTTGTAATTTGTATATAATTGGACTTGTAATTTTTCCTTGACAAATTCCATTGGATATTAATAAAGCTATCATGATGCGTTGTTGATCTTGTCAGAGACGATGACTCTCTAAAAAAGAAAGCGATTCGAATGAATTTGGGAAGATTTGTCTGATTGCCTGATGCTTATTCCTAATCCTTAAAGCTCTGTCTTTTTTGACATCCCTTCCGATATAATTTATTGACTTTGAAATTAAATCTTATTCAAAACAGGGAGATTTTTTTTTTTAAATTTCTAATGATTTATGAATCTGTTTTATTTTATTTATTTATTTACTTGTGTCAGAAATGCTATTGATATTATAAATTATCAATAAATGATCCTTTCAAAGATAATTCGAGATAAACTAGAGTTTTTTTTAAATATATATTTCTGTGAAAATATTCTAAAGGTGGAGGAGAAATAAAATGTAATATACGATTTGCAAAGCGATATTCCAACCCCCTCGAATACTGATAAAACCCTCACCCCTGATGGATACAGATCTCTCTCTCTACGTTATCGAAACCAAAACGACAATCTCTTTCAACAACTTTTTCAAAGATAAATCCATTTAAAATAAATAAATAGAAAAAAAAATGAACAAGTTGCTGAGAAATAAATTGGAAAATGTTTAAGCCCTAAATTTAATAACAACTCTCTCTCTCTCTCTCCCTCTCTATTTCACTGGGTGGTTTTGAAGTATTTTATTTTCAATGAATTTTATTTATTAATAATATAGCAAAGTGATAAATCATCACATAACATAATATCTTAAGAAGAAATGCTCTCATTAACACGATACTTTCCAATACTGTATATATCAATAGTTACTTTTTTTCTAATTTTAATAAAAAATTTCAACAAAATTCATTCGAATTCGAATAGGCCGAATATAGGGCTTTTTAGTGCCGTATTTTTGGGCCTTTACACAATCACACTTTTACCAATCTTTCATGAATTGAATTATAATTTTTCATGCCCAGTAGCACCAACATATCTCAGTTCTTAAGCTCGGTATACCTTACAATTGAATTTGAAATCAAAAGATCGGGTCTTAAGATCCTCTCTTTGTGCCTCCATCGCATAAATAATAACAATAAGATATATTTATTTCAAATATATATACCTGGTATATTCTATATATATCATTTGAATCAGTTGAATAGGTAAAATGCCACATTTCTCTTTTTAGATTATGGAAGGCTCAAGGCGAGCTTAAGATCTAAGATGTTTTCGTGCAATTGTACATTAGAGCTTACAACCGGTCGATCGAAGATCGCAAATTTGTACAAAAATATCGTATTAATTGATTGATGATTAATTAATTGATTTGATGACATCATCATGATTTGTAAATCTAATAAGCTTAGCTCCATTAATACAAATTTTTTATTATAAATCTTATAACCGTATAAAACATTAATAATTACACAATTATCGTTAAAAATCTACATATTTTATAATATAAAATTTGTCTTGATAGAACTAATTTTTTTTTTTTTTTAAGTCTTTCTCGACATCTAAAGCCATTTAGACCCCATCCCTATTTATTTCACATGATTTGTAGTCAAATCGAATGAAATAAATTTTTCTCGCTTGGGGCGGGAAGCGAACCCGGGACCCCGGAGTGAGAAGCTAGTGTCTTCTCTCTGAGCCCCGGGTCACGGCCTGGAGCTAATTTTAATTTGCCTATTTTCAATATTAGATCTGCAAAGCATCTTTACGTGAGTAAAGGGGTTAATTACCCCCCCCCCCTCCTCCCCCTCGAGATTCGAGAAAAATATTTTTCGTGGAAATTAAATTTTATTTTTAATATAGAATTTTAAAAATTAATAGGCCTACTTTAAAATTTGATTTGTATAGAAACTTATTTTTCAACTATCTCTCTCATCTCTACTTTAAACGTAATATTTTATTTTTTGAACTTCATTTCACCCCCTGAGTTCTCTTTTTTTTTTTTTTTCTTAAGGAATCATTCACATGCTCCAAAGAGCGAAAATTAAAATTTATAACCTAAAACGTTGTTTTTCTTTTCTGTGTGTTCATGCATCTGTATTTTTGTTTTTTTTTTTTTGTTTTTTTAGTCTATACAAAGTAGATCATTAATTCTCGTATTTTTCTTTCCATTGGAGGTGAAAATCGAAACTTAAAGATAAATTCCCATCTTCTATTCGCTATCTATCTAAGAGCATTCGTATTTTCTCATTCCATTAAACTCGTCCCTATTATTTTATCTTTAGAACGCACATATTCCCTTTTTCGGCACTTGTCCCAACTTAAGCCCTGTGCAACCAAAGTCTATTTATTTCTCCCCCACCACCAACGGCCTGTCTGTTTGTCTATCCTTGTATACAGTGGGATGACAGAGAAAGCGATTTGTTTTTTATTTGTGCGATATGAGATTTATTTCCAAAAGAATTTTATAGTCCCCTATACGGTAAAAACCACAAGCAAACGTTTGGTCTGTAAATATAAATTATAATCTATAGGACAAGTGGGTGCATTTTCAGATAGAGTGTGGGGAGGGGGGAGGGGGGGTCTTAATTCATTTAATGGATCCTGAGAGAGAGAAAAAGGAATTAATAGGCCTAGCCTTACTATTTATCATTCAATATAGTTTCCATTTACTATAAATCATACGGTTCAGGGCTTTTTCCGCATTCGGTATTTGGTTATTAAGAGACACGGAATTTCGAAAATTCTAAAGGCAAAAAAAAAAAAAAAAAAACACTAAACGATTCAAGGTTTTTTATTTATTTACTTATTAGTTTTTTTTTTTTTTTGTTTTTAATTGGGAATATTTTTTCATTGATTCTTCCATACCATCCTATAGAACAGGGTTTTCCAACCTTTTGAAGTTCACGGCACTGTTGAGAATAACATTAAACACTAGAGGGCCCTACCTCGAATTAAAAAAAAATTAAGTTTAATATGTAAATTTTCGCTCAGGGGCCCACATCTTGTGGGTACGTGGATGGCGACCACGAGCTGCCCGAGCTGGGACAGGCAGTCCTTCAGTTCTTTGTATGTCTGTCTCTTCCTTCCTCTTCCCCCGCTGACTCCGCATCGCGGGAATAGGGCGAGGATAGAAAAAAAAGAAGTTTAATATGTAAATTTATTGAAATATTATAGGCCTATAATAAGTAACTTATAATAAACTTAACTAATGACACTGAGTAAAAACACATCAATAGTTTTGTTAGCTTAATTATAGGGTAATTTTTTTTGGTTTATTTCAATTCTCCCGCTACCCTTTAGCCTATCACCCGGTTGGGTACCATTGCTATAGAATCATAATTTAAAAAATAAATTTAGGCTAACATGAGTATATGTATATATATACGGTAAATATTGATATATGACTGTATATGTCGACACAAAAAATCTGGTGTTACACGAAACACCGAATTACCGAAAGGAAGAGAAAGTTGTGTTCTGTGCGACAATCCCGCCAGATTTTGAATATTGCAAACATTAAAAACTAAAATCGTTAAGTTTTTTTTTTTTTTTTTTTTCAAAAAATTAAAATGCTATCAGTGGCAGTGGCAGGGGGGATATTACCAGAAAGGTTTATGGAGGGGGACATGGACCCCTGCAAAATGAATGAAAAAATTTTAAACTACTGTATTATTGTTAAATTTTCATAGCACATTTCTTTCACTATTATAGTTTTATTTATTTATTTATTTAGAGATTTAAGGGATTGGAAATGGGGTTTAACCTCCAATACCCCCCTCCCCCCTCCCGGTTACGGCCCTGGATTTCTTAATTTGAATACAACATCCTATTAATAAATAAATTGCTTATCATGGAAAGCTTATAAAATAGACCTGTCTGTTCTCTAATACTCTGACGTACGTATCCATCGCTCTTTTTTCTAATCATGCATTTATAATATATAGGTCTCTAAATAACTTTTTAATAATTATTTATTATGTCTTGGAAAAAGACTCCAGCCCCGAGGGTCGAACTCAGAACTTCCATTCTTTCGTTGAGAGACACAATTTATGTTCAAACGTTTAAATCGCAGCCTCTCTTTCTTATTTCGTTTATTCATATTTTGGAGGGGTTATTTAAAAATATTAAAAAGAAATTTAGAAAAAAAAATCGTAAAATTGAATTATAACTCAAAATTGTTTTTCTTCAAAAAATGCTTAAAATTTCATTTATTTTATTATCCAATAATAATAAAATAGGAAAAAAATGTTTCGAAAGAAGCAACTTTACTTCCTTATGCATATCCCAAATGCGCTCTTCTTAATCTGTTTAGTCACACGTCAAATATAAAAAAAGACATCGTAAATATCAAGGGAGGCCCCGTGCATGGAGCCCACATGAAGCTCCAAGGCTTTTTCTGTCACCTTGTCCCGCACTAAATTTGGAAACGTTTAAAAAACACTTAATAACAAAAATGGTCCTTGAATTTTTTTTTCAAGAGAGGAAGATTTCAATTAATATTTTTCAAGGAATTTATAAATTCTATTTTTTATATAAAATTTCACTCTATTCATTAATGTAAATCGCGTTTGTTATGTTTTAAAAAATCTGGTGTGACTGGTCTCACCAAATTTTTTGTCGAGATATATTTTGTTTCCGCCAATATAGTAGAGTTCAAGATATAAAATTTATAAACATGGGAAAATATTTATATTGTTACCATGGCAACCATTTCTCCTATCTTTTCAATGAAGTACAAAGTGGTCTTCATAAGATTTCAATGGAAAAATGAAAATATACATTTTAAAGAGCCTCTAAAAAATAATTGATTTTTGAATTTTAATCAAAATTTTTTGAGAGAATTTTGAAAAAAATCGAAAAAAAAACTGAAAGTTCATCAGTAAAGTACTAGTACTTTTTGGCCAATTTTGCTTAAAAGCTTATTTTCAAGCTGCAGGGAGGTGCCTAACTTAAATATAAAATTTCAACCTCCTAGCTCATTTAATTCCTTCATGCTTAAATTGAAAACACACACACAGACAGATCATGTTGCAAAAACCACTTTTTATTTGGATTCAGGGGACCTCAAAACGTGAAGATCCATCAAAATCTCGACATCGAATTTTCGACATGAATCCAATACTTCTCTCTATATATATTAACATATATACATAGGTAAGAGAAAGTAAAAGGAGATATAAATAATCAAAGACTAGCTGACTGACTTCTTGGCATTTTTCATATCACAGAGATATATATATTTCCTCGTCTTATTTCTTTCGAAAGAAATATCTTGTTCAAAAACGTTTTTATTTTTTCATTTTTGCCTGTGACAGACAGCTCTTGGATGGGAGCTCGATTTCGTGTGTTGTTGTGTTCAGGTGCACGCCGTCTGTCCGTCTGTCGGTCATGGTCATGGCCAGGGTCATGACCTCGGCACCCCAACCACAACCGGTTGTTGGAGATGAATTTATCAAACTCCCCCCTCTCTTTCTCTTCTCTTGCCGTTCACTAGCTCGATTATGAATTATTAATTTTCCAGAATATTAGACTCCTCACTTCACATTCATTAACTGTTAAGGCTACGTGCTTGGTTTGGAGCCCCTTGCATCTCACGTCAACGTTTATGGTCCGAAATACTAAATAATTGAAGAGCTACCTTAGAAAAGTCTATATTTTTTCCTATTTAAACGAAATTGGAAAATAAACCTAGTGGAAATATCAAGTACAAACAAACTTTTCTAATTGCGAACATACAGTATTACTAGAAATAATTTTAATGCATAAGCAGCCAGAAAATATAAATCAAAGTAGATGTATTTTAGTTGCGAGTAAAGATCATACTATAATATAAAGCGCTAGTCACTGACTTCCGTTATGTTCCTGTTAACCATTCTCTCTCACTGATCTGCCAGAGACAGAGGAAGTTGAGTCTGAGAGGGAAATTTAAAACTTTAAAATTTTGCATTCGCCTCGGCGAGCAAGGCGGGCTTTGCCACTTGTATTTTCATAAGGCAGAACATGCCTAAGAAATTTCCTGTTATTATACTGCATGAATGAATATCTTTTTTTTAATTAAAAAAATTATTGAAATTTAATGAGTGATGCCGAGACAATTATATTATATGAACCACCTCCAGCACGCTGATTTTTCAGCAAGTCAGGGAGGAAAAACAAAAACAAAATTTTTTTATTTTTCCAAATGAGTTTTAATCCTGATATTTCAAAGGCACACTGGCTCTTCTTCTTCAGAGGAAATTGAAAAAATTTTAAATAAGAATGCCTGGACCCCAAATAAATATAATTATTTATACAAAGGTTATCGTAAAAGTCTTAAATAGCCTAAGTTGCCGAAAAGACTGTGTGAATGTGTGTGGAGTGTGAGTGTGAATGAGAATGAGAAAATTGAAAAAATTATAATGCAAAATATTGTAAAAATTCTATTGTTAAACTTATAATTTTCTTTCAGTTTTGAAGCCAATGTGCCTTTGAAATATCAGGATTAAAATCCACAAGATTGCGCTCGTAGCGTCGACATTTGTTTGTTTTTATTAAGCATCATTACCCACTAGACAGCTGACAAAATCTCAGTTATATCCACCACATAGTGTCATTTTTATTGTCGATTGATGTAAGAAACTTTTATTTTAGAAAATGGAAAAAAGTGAGTTTCTAGCGTTTCGCTTTTTCGTCGCAATCCCGACCAGTTACTACATCGATACATAACTGTAAACGAAATGTGTGTAAATTACTAAACGCCAGAGACGAAGGAACAATCAAAACAGTGGATCTTTGAAGGCGAACAGGCCTGTTTTGCTATTTGTGCCTATTTTGAGGACCTTCCGAATGGCTTAAAAAAGTTGGAGAAACGCTTGGAAAAGTGTATAGAGGAGCTAAGAGGAGATTATGTTGAAAAATAAAAAAAAATCTATCTAAAATAATTTGTTTTTCTATCTTTTTCTAAGGACTTATTGAACGACCCTCGTACATATAGGTAAGAGAGAGCAAAAAAAAAATCAACTCTTATTGAATTCGAATCCATTAAAAAAATTTTATTTTTTATTATTTTATTATACAATTTTTTATAAATGTAGGAAGTCTGAGCATTGCTTTACATTTTTCCAATTTCTGAAGAAGGTCTCACTAATTGATCAAAACTTTAAAACGAAAAGTAAAGTCTCCCTAAGAACGTTGGTTTTTATATATCGGGTATAGACCTAGGAGTCTACCTTTCAGTTTGGAATGACAAACTTGAATTGTTTAAGAACCAGTAGATTTGCTTAAATTTTTTACAGTCCCGCTTACACTTACTTTCGTAGTCTGTTTTATTAACAAACTAAAATCCATCAAATCAAATCTGAATTGAAACATGTTGACTTGCAGATACAATCGAACTGACTGACAGACACGACCTCCAATTAATACATTCTTTCTGTCTTTATTTAGAAAAAGAACTCATAAATTTTAAATTTATTGTTATTTTACTACAATACTATTTTTTATAGTTTTCAAAGTATAAATAATAATAATAAATGATTATTTTATTCAAATGATTATTATTATAATCAAAGGAATCGGATGATGTCACAGTTTCTTTCGTGTTTGTTTTGGGATAATAATAATAATCATCCTTTTTGATAAATTTTCATATTTTCTTCCTTAAATAGATGCAGAGGGTTACCTCTATAATTAAACTTTTATGTACTTGTCATTGTTTACCTTGGGCTCCCGACAAAGCATCCGGGATGAGATCACGCCAAGGCTGTTAACAAAAAGGATCATCTCCTTGAATCCAAATTTGGAGCTGCCAAAAAAATCTCTTCTTATTTTTCAAAAGGATTTTTTACTTTAATCTTTAATCAATTCAAGATCTTATCACATTTATAATAATTTTTTTTTCTTATAGAAAAAATATGTAGCTATTATTAAAAGTGGGTCCCGCAAAATGGACTGTCTGTGTGTGATCAGAAGAAAGCATGAAGGAAATGAGCTACGAGGTTGAAATTTTATATCTAATAAGTTAGGTACCCTCTGAGGTTCGAAAATAACCTTTTAAATAAAATTGGCCAAGAGTACTAGTACTTTACTGATGTATCTACTTTTATTCAATTTTTCCAAAATTGCTCGATATAAAAAATCTGGTGTGAGAAGCACAGAACACAACTTACCATTACTCAGACTCAAAAGAGAAAGTTGTGTGCTGTGCGACCAGTAACACCTGGTTTTTTATCTTTAAATGAAGCGGATTTGCCTTGAAAAGCAATACAAATTTTTACTTCATGTTTTTACTTTCTCCTACCTAAATATATACAAATAATCTGGTGTGATTGGTCGCACAGTACACAATTTTCTCATACTCTTCGGCAAGAGAAAGTTCTGTTTTGACATGAATATATTAACATATATAGAGGTAAGAGAAAGTAATATAGAAAGAATTTTTAAAGAGAATAACCTCAGTATTTTTTATTACTTGAGTACTTCCCCGTTTTATATCTTCTGATGTATAAATTTCACATGTTTAAATTTTTTTTTTCTCATTCACACTCCACTCACACACACATTCACACAGTCTTTTCGGCAACTTAGGCCATTTAAGACTATGACGATAACCGTTATTATTTATAATATCTATTCAGGGTCTAGGCATTTCTATTTAAGCCATTTGGTATCCAAATGGCTTAAATAAAATCATCGGACTGCCTGGGGTTCGAACCCGTCGCGACGTTCAATATAGAAGGTAGGCACACTACTGTACCAACATGTTCCCATCTTGGTTAGAATACTTGCTGCGTTTTGAAAATTTATTCGAATCTGTCATCTGTTATTTTTCTCAATTTGTCTCATATATATTTATTTCAAAATTAGTATTCCTTTTGTCCCGAGTCAGCTGATGATGGATTCGTTGCCGATAAGGGAGGGCTCCGGAGCCGATAAGAAGCAGGGCCTTAGCATCACAATAGCAGCTGCATAAAAGTATTCATAAATTAGGGTGCTAAGGCACCGGGATGCCCGCCATCTTGGGGGGGGGGCTCGCCCTCCATTAGCCGGCTATAAAAGACTCGCTTAAGTCATCACGAGCATTAAAGTTCCCACCCTACTAAGATGGCAAGGCAAAATAAGCATTTTTTAATCTTAATAGAATTAATGTTAATATTTTCTCTCTTTTTCTTCCCACTCACACTGCCTGTTTCGATTTTTAATTATTTTAAAATGTAAATTTATGAAAGGATTTGCTATTTTTTTATTTCCTTAAGAATAAAATTGTCAGCAATTTTTTTTTGATTATATTTTTTTTTTCATCGTATTTATACATCTTTTTTAATATTAAAAAAGGATTATACTAATAATTCTAAATTAAAAAAAAAAAAATGTTTGCCATTTTATTTTCGTTCTAGAATTTAAAGAGAGTGGATTCAAAAGCAATTTGGAGAAAAAAAAGAAAGATTCCCTCAGATCAGATAATTAGTTTTTTCAACCAACTCCGTTCGTGTACTGTAATCTATAATTCCGTCTGTTCGTCGTAAAAAATTTCGAATATAAAATTTTGGTTTCAGATTCTTTTAGAATATAAAAAATGTCGTTATCTAAAATGACTTTCGTTTTTCTGTATATCGAATAATTTTTGAGGTAGGCTATTTACTTGACTTAAAAATTATGGCTAATTTTTAAATGCTTTTATTTAACTTATTTTTTTTTTCAAGGTCACAAACTTTTATTCAATTTTTAAGACAGTTACAGATGAGCTAGAGGTGCGAAATTTGATATTTTATGACAACAATTGAATGTGTCTAGAAGAAGGGCATATGTTACATTTTTCAAATATTGTGTTTTTTTTTTATGGATGAAGGTAAAATGGGACTTGACTCACACAGTTGTATTTAAGTTCACGTTGTGATTCGTTGTGTATATTTCTTTTTATTTATCTACTTACTTGTTTTAGTTGTCTTTAAAATCCTTTTTCTAATTCCAATTCTAATTTCTGGTGGTTTAACACATTTTTTTAGTCAAAAAATGAAAGAAGGTCATATGTGTGACTTTTGCAATTAATTAGTTCCTTAACATGAGCAACTTCAGTTTTCGCTTCTCCTATAAAATTTTAAAATTGTAACTTATGCCCTTCTTCCAGACACTCATTCAATTGTCTGAAAATTAGATCAAAATAGACGAATCTAATGTGGTACATAGAGCATTGGCGTCATTTCAACTTTTTCTTGGGGGGGGGGAGACAAACATTTTTATTTTCTTAAAATTTACTTACAAATAGGTACTCAAATTTGGCCAAAAGATATTTGATTTAATTAATTATTTAATTTTGTACAGTTTGTATACTCGTAGATATATTTTGAAATATTTTATTTAGAATAATTTAAAATTTTATAAAAATCAGAGCCCTTGGGGGTTAGGGGGCAAATGACGTCACTGGCTAAGAGAAAGTTTTTTATTTGGCTTCTCACACCAGATTTTTTGGGTTGACATATGTTTAGTTCCTCCGATATATTGGAATTCAAGATATAAAACTTATAAATAGAAAAAATATTTAAATTTTGTTACCATGGCAACCATTTCTCCTATCTTTACTATGAAGTACAAGAGTAAAGTGTGCTTCACACAATTTTGAGAGAGAAAAGTTTTCTTTCTTTATTTTATAAATCTAGTAAATGACTTTTTTTTCTCTTGAGTAAATGATAAATTTTACATTATTATATATGCACGTTTATTTATTAGAATTTTTCTTTGGAAACTTTTTTCAGTGAAATCCTTTTTAATGACAATAATATATAAGTAATAATTACCTAACTTGAAATATAACATCTTTACCGTGTTTTCCCTTGTTTTTATGAATACACACGAGGTTTTTTTTTTTGCACACTAACGACAACTACTTAAAAACTTTTTAACGCCTTGATAACGGAGCATATCGGTAATCTAAAAGAGAGCAAAAAAAAAAAAGAATTCACTTTGTGACTATTCTTGGGGAAAATAATCGAAAGTAAAAGTTGGACAATAAACCGTGTTTATGGACAATAAGTTGGAGCATTTAAAGGCTCCTGATTTTACAGTCATGGCAGAGATCTCGAAATGGAGGAACAACGGGGATTAGCGAACGGGAATGGGAGAACAAAATGATATAGAGGAAAAACCTTTAAAAAATTTCAACTTTTTATGACTAAATAAACACTATATAAAATAAATAAAAGCGTTTTATATATAAAATTTTTTTATGATTAAATGGTGCAGAGCAGGATAATGTTTGAAAATGAATTTCCAAATTTGGATTTTAATAAGGAGATGCCAAAATGCATGATATTAATTATGCTCCATTATAGAAATTATCTATAGGAATGAAAATATTTTATCTAGGGCCTGTTATCTCTTAAGGAATTGTTTTCTTATCAACCTATGTTAAAATTCTTTTATATAATTTTTAACCAATGTCTTTCTTTTCCATATTTATATCAAAGTGTCGCCTTTCTAGACGTGTATTTATTCTCTCGAGTTATTTAATTGTGATTTGGTTGTAACTCCACCTAAAAGTTCAATATTTACTACAGTATAATATTTAAAAAAAAATAATTCAATTATAATATAATATTATATTCTTTATGTTCCCCATAGTTTAACAGTCAGTAGGGGCCTATATAGGCCTAAGAGGAATTTTATTCCACATTAACGTTTCGGTCGACTCTCTGACCATCTTCAGAGTTAGGTTCAGTAAAAAGAAAGCCCTCTAATGTCTTTTGATAGGCAAAGTCAATATTGACTTTGACACAGCGCCAATCGACGTTATACCGGGTAGCTACCTCATAGATGGTTATAAAATTAAAATGTCTATCAAAAAACATCAGAACCTAAGCCCCCCCCCCCAACCTCTCTTCTCTGAAGATGGTCACATAGTCGAAGGAAACGTTAATGTGGGTTTGTATAAAGAATAAAATGAAAGAAAAAAAAACATTGGTACTGTGTCTTTTCAGAAGTATCAATTGGTTAAATGTAGAGCGACTGGAAAAGAAAATGGTGGGAAACTTCGCCTTCCCCTCTTTTGATTCCAACTCCACTCCACGACAACAGCTCTGTATATTTTCAATGGTCTCAAAGCGAGTGAGATTTTCCCCTCCAATTTCTCCTTATTGCTTCCAAGATGGCCGGTGACTCCCCTCACCCCGGCATGATTCGTTTTTATACTTTTTTTAAATTTCTTAATTAGCTTAATAGTATTTGAGCTACATTTTTTAGAAAAGATTATTAGAATCGAAATTGTTCATTATGAATTATCTTTATATAAACAAATCAGTTGGACTTTGCAGACGAGGAATCAATTGTAGAGGCGAGATCTTTAATTAAGTCAAAATATTTAAATCTTATTGGAGAGCAGTACAAAAAAAAAAATGTGTTCCTAAAAAGTGAATTATCTCAATGGACATATTTTGTAACACTTTTCAGTTGACATGCAGGCCAGACTTATAAGTTTTAATGACTTTTAGAGTGTTTTCTCCGAATCTTTCATGTATTAGAATGTAATCACTTCTGATGATGACAAGGAATTGTCGAAATTCGTATCAAGTGTTAATTTTTAATTAATAAAACCTTTGAAACAAATAACCTAGTGTTTAATTTGTATATTTAATTTTAATTTATTATATTTTACTTTCTCTTACCCTATATGAAATATAATTTGTATTAAATATCTAGTCATGGGTTGAACCCCCAAACCCCCCTGGCTACGCCTATGGATTGTCAGGTCTATTCATTACAACCAGCTGTCTCGAGCAATGCATAGGCCTGCCAATCTAACGTTTCGCTCCGAAATTATAACTTGTATGTGGCATTAGAGTGAGCAGCCGATGAAATACTATTAAATGCCTTCGAAATATCCGGAGAAAACACTCTAAAAGTCATTTTTCTCATTGCCAAGAAATAAACAAGCATACACCTTTCCTAATTTATAAGTTTTAAACTTATTATATTGATCTTATCCGTTAAAATATAAGCGATGAGCATTAATTCATTTGAAGAAATTTTTTTACTATTTTTATTTCTTAGAGAAATTCACGAAATTCTAACGCTAAATTTAATTAAAAGTCAGTTCCTTTCTTATAGAGTACAACTCTATTTATAATAATAATAAAAGTTATTTGATAGCTAGATTATCTGGATTATCTGGGTGGATCTAGTTATAAAACAAAAGATTAGATCAATTTTGTAAACTGTGATAAAAATTTGAAAATTATAACAAAATCTCGTTTGTTCTAATTTAAAGATTTTATCCAAACTTTCTTTTTTTTTCTAGTTGGCAGACGTCCATTAGAACATTATAATATTATTCTAAAAAGTGACTTGGGAATAATAATAGGACATCTCCATAATATTTTGAATATTTACATTACAACCCTAAAATAATACCGTGTCTAGTCTTGTTGATAAATATCGCATTTAAGATAAGCAGCGAGCGAGGGGCTAATCTCCTTAACACAGATACAGTAGACAAGCCCTTAAGGTCGCATTATCATATCCATATGCATACATGAAGCCAGCCAGCTCTGTTTGAATAATATAGACTCCACTAACTGATCCAAAACGGCGATAGATAAACACCGACCGCCTTAGGGGGTGGGGAGTGGGGACTAAGCCTCAAAACACTCCCTAAAGGGTGTTTGAGACAATGCTAAAAAATGTTATGAATAAATCAAAAATATTTTAAATATATTGTGAGATACTATCGTCTCCCACGATTCTTATTTGGCTAGGAGAGAGAGAGACATTTTCAAATAAAAATTATGACATTTGAGATAGGAAATAGCACAAGGGAAGATAAAAATATTTATAGAAAAACATAAAGAAGCTAATGGAAGAAGAGTAATATATGATCAGTGAGCTTATTTGTATTTTTGGTAAGAGAAACATTTTATTTATTACACTACAAAAATTGTAACAAGAAAAAAACTCATTTTTCCTTTAAATCTATAATGAAATTCCTTATTACTGTTTCTAAGGAAGGAGGCAGGGCAGAGGCAGTCAAGAAAGAAAATTCCCTGAATGCTTTACCAATCAGCTGGAGACGTTTCGGTCCATTTATTATAAACCATCCTCAGTCCATTCATGGAATTAAATTTTTTCGGTGCTCAGGGGCCCACATCTTGTGGGTACGTGGATGGCGACCACGAGTTGCCCGTACAGATAGTCCCTTCGTTCTTTCTATTATATGGCCTCAGTTGCCGAGAAGACTGGGTGTATGTGTGTGTGAGTGTGAATGGGTAAAAATGTGAGTTAAAACACTCACATTTTTTTCCCATTTTCCATATTAAAACATATGTGTGCTTGAAACAATTTTGAGGGCAAAATGAGAATAATCATTTTGAAGAGCAATTGATTTTTGAATTTTAATTAAAATCGTTAGAGCGAATTTTGAGAAAATCGAAAAAAAATTCTTTTTATTTTTAACGGGCCGGCCTGTTCTTTTTCTTCCGGTTGCAAAAAA
>JAKCPI010028151.1:0-34905 GCA_023213315.1 Euborellia annulipes | reverse complement strand
ACAGGTTCTATATCATTATCATTTCCTATACTGTATATTAGAAGGTAACGTTTATATATGCCCGCCAGAGGATCAAAATGACAACGACAAATGAAGATTCTAGAGAAGAAAATCTAACCTCGGATTTGTCCGAACGCAGTTAAGAGCTCAGGATTTTTCGAAATAAAAATGACTTGAGATAATGAAAATGAAATGGAAAAGACCACCTGCAAAACGAGCTAAAAAAACAATAAAATAAAATATGATCGTCGTCATCGGGTTTATTTTGATTTTCTTCTCCCGAAACATAATTGGTATCGTCATTTTGATCCTCTGGCAGGCATATATAGACGTCACCTGTTCAAGACAAGATTTGCCCCCTCCCCTAATAATGAGGCAGTAAAAGATGTCTAATGAAATAAATCAATTTTCGGAATATATTTAAAAAAAAATTTGCTACAGGGAATATATTACAACAATTTAAATGATTAGTAGATTCAACT
Organism: Euborellia annulipes; assembly: GCA_023213315.1. Taxonomy (NCBI): domain Eukaryota; kingdom Metazoa; phylum Arthropoda; class Insecta; order Dermaptera; family Anisolabididae; genus Euborellia; species Euborellia annulipes. The sequence goes on along the minus strand of JAKCPI010028151.1, from coordinate 34,423 downwards.
AATCTATTGATAAAATTAGTATTACTAAGGAAAACACCAGAAAATACTTTTCTTTTTAAAATAAAAAACAAATTCTTTGTGATATAGAGCTTAAATATCTCGTCATGGCTTGAATCTACGGAAGGGTTTGAACTACCCCCCTCCCCCCTCCTCGTTTCTGAGGCTATGGTTGTATTAAATGTAATGTTTCTTTACATAATAATTGTTTTGTAAAATATCACTTCAATTAAAATAAGTTTATAAATTAATAATAATTTTACTTTGGCATTTCAAATCAAAACATTTTACCCCATCCATGCCATTGGGTCGTTATCGACCCAGGTCATATTTCATTAATTACACGACCAAAATCATTTTTTATTAATCTGGTAGGCTTAAAAAAAAATTAGATTCATTCATGTATAATTTGAACAAATCCGGAGACAAAAAATTTCCTGGGCATAAATGGGTTAATAAGATTAAACTGTAGTTCCTGCGAGCTGTTCTGCTCCGAGCGACTGTCGCTAGAGTCGTTAACGATAATCGTTGATAGTCCAATAAAAAGTGAATAGGGCCTATAAGCGTTAGTCGTCAACGATTATTTGATTAATATCAGCCTGGGGGTGAAACTTTTCAACGAAAGAAGGAAAAATTCTTAGAGCTTTTTGTCGTCTTCATGCAGATGGGAAGTGATCAATTTTTGGTACAAAATCTCTTCATTTCTTAGCTCAAATATACGTATGTTTGAACTAAGAAATGAAGACCATACGTTTTTTTTGCTCTTTTTATCCCATAAAGTATTTCGTCATCTTCCATCTCAAAAAAAAAATTTCAATAATAATATTTTACGTATACTCAATTGTCTTTTAAACTCATTCTATAAAAAAAAAAAAAAACACAAACTTTCTTTATTATAGAATGACTCGAATGAAGACTAGTGAAAAATAAACCCAAATCGTACAATCGTAAACGTTCCAACAACGATTATCGTTGAAAGTTAGTCGTGAGAGTGGCACCGAGGGAAATCGTACAGTGAGGTACAATATTAAGTCCCACCCATGCGTTCTCTACTTGTGATTAATTCATTGTTTTTAAAAAAATATTATATATTTTTTAGTGAAACTTCTATGGTTCAAACCTAGAAAATTTCCAATAAGAAGATTTTCATTTTCTTTTATAAAAACAATGAAATAATCTCAAGTAGAAAGCGCATGGGTGGGACTTAATATGGTCCTTCACTGTACCTTAAGATTTAACCTTAAGGTTTAATTATACTTTTTATAATTCTCTTTTTATAAAATTATTTTGTTATTATTAAAATATTGCTATATTAATTAAAAATTGATTTCTTATTTTTTATATTCATTTGTTATTTATTTGTTGAAAAATTCTTATTCGTGTGTTTCATGTAACATTTTATTAATTCAACCAACTATTTAATCTATTCTTCTCACGCAAATCATTTACTTGGGAATTGAAAATACACTTAGGTTTTATTAATGTATATTTATTAATTCATTTTAATTTCTCACCTTAGGAAATAAACCAACCTCCCCATCCACTCTCCGAAAAAAAAAAATACATGGATAGAATTACTAATTTGTATTTCTCCTTAGATAAATTGAATTAGCTACTACACATTTATTTTATTCTTTTTTTTTTAATGCTCAATTTAAAATAATACAAAACAAGTATTATATAAGTAAAATAAAACGACTCCAAAACAACACTTGAATTTTTATGCCCTCTAAAATTTAATTTCCCTAAGTTTTTTTTTTTTTTTTTATTCTTTAAAATTGAATGTGTGTGTGTGCATTTATATAAGTTGTTTGTTGTTCCATTAACTACTAATAAATAATAAATAAATAAATTTAATTCCAAATGCAAATTATAGTCACTATGCATTTCAAAAAAAATATTTAATGCAATTTTCTTTAATAGCTGAGTGTATTAATTTTTAAAAATTTTTTTTTTCTCCTCAGCAGTTAAAGAGGAACAAGATATTTTTTTGGCATAAATCGTGGTTTATTTTAGCAAATAATAATACAAAAAGTGTTATTAATTACAATAAAATACAACGTTTCGGCTGCAAATTCTGCAGCCGTCATCAGGTAGATGCATTCACTTTGAACAATGAACATTATGTTAGATGGTGACGTTAGTGTTATTTATATGCGTAGATAACTTTGCCTTTCTTACATGCTTAGACAAATTCGTTTCGTTCACAAACATTGCTGACTTCACATTACCAACATAATTGAATCAGACTACTAAAATTTAATTAACACAAACAACAAACATGACAAACGTTGTATTTTATTAAATATAATTAGGCTAATAATAAAAAAATTTTTATAAAAATTATACAAAATCTTGTTAACTGTTTTGATATTCATTAAATGTATATTTTTAGCTCTGGTGATGGTTCAAATCTAGGACCGAAACATTAGCCGTGGGCTTATCTCAATAAAGAAACTATTTTGGCTGCATTTTCTTCTTAATACTTTCTCTTACTTATATATGTAAGTATCATGGAAATATCAGGGAATTTTGAATTGTATTTTTTTTATTTATTATAACTTTTTACTCAATCAATTATATCTGACACTGAGAAAAAAATAATTTCTAATAAATTTCTATATTATCGCGCCTTCTAAAGTTATTTCAAATTAGATTTTGAGGGATATACACGTTTTGAGGTCCCCTGAATTCAAAAAGTGGTTTTCGCAACATGGTTTGTCTGTCTGTCTGTGAACAAAATATCTCAAGAACGACAAGAGCTAGGAGGTTGAGATTTTATATTTAAATTAGCTACCCCCCTGGGTCATAACACGAAGCTTTTGAACAAAATCGACCAAAAAGTACTAGTACTTTACGGATGTAATTTTTCAGTTTTTTTGATTTTCTCAAAAATTCGCCCAAACGATTTTTTTTTAAATTCATAAATCATTTTTTAGATGTTATATGCTCATTTTGACCTTGAAATCTTTTGAATCACACTTTACTCTTATACTTGAAAGGAAAAGTTAGGAGAAATGTTTGCCATGGTAGCAAAATAAAAATATTAATATTTTCTTATGTTTATAAATTTTTTATCTTGAATTCTAATATATCGAGAACTAAATATATCTCGACAGAAAAAAATCTGGTATGAAAAGCACAGAACACAACTTTCTCTTACCAAGTTGTGTGCTGTGCGACCATCACACCAGATTTTTTTCTCTTCAAAATAAATTATTATTTGCTAAATTAAACCACGATTTATGCCAAAATGTGTCTTTTATTTTTAATAACTGTAATCGGAAAAGTTTAAATAATTTAATCGAATTTTATTATATTTTATAAATCAATTATTTTTTAGACATATTCTCCCCAAAATTGTTTGAAAAAAATAGATGTAGCCATATCAATATGTTTATAATTTTTACAAATCAAAAAAACAGAACCAAATGTATACCGACAAAAAATTCGGTGTGACAGCATATTACACCAATTCGAATACCGAAGAAATAGAAAGATTTGTGATGCACGTTTTTTTATTTATTTTTCTATACTAAGTGACTTGAGTCCAGTAGAAGAGTCGAAGTGGGCCAGTCAATCAAATAATTGCTTTTGACTTCGGAATTTACTTTCACTGGTGAAACAAAAATGAGAATATAATCTAATAAAAAATTGGATTTTATTAAATCAAATGAAATATACTCAAGTTTAACTTTTCTCTCTGATTTGTTTATCAATATTTTTATCCAATAATAATATTCTTAAGTAAGTATCCTGTTAAACTTTAATAAAAGATTCTTGATGATTCAAACCAAACATTTTTTTTATTCGTTAACTTGGTCTTATTGTTCATTTATTTTAATTTCAGACTTTATTTACTCAGTCAATAAAAACCCGACTTTTGTTTCTTTTGACGAGAGAAAAATTTTCCCAAGAATTTATTATTTTTTTTCTCTATCTCTTTTCAGGGGTGAATTTAGGTTGGTTGAGGTGGAATTTTAATATGTAACAGAATAAAATGAATGCTTTTTTCTTCTTTATTTTACTCTGACCTCTGCACTGTCAAAAATTTTCAAAGAATATTCATAAACAAGTATAGGAAGTCTTTTACACAAACTGTTTATGAATTTTATATTCGGGTAAGCCTATATATTCTTATACTTAAAAATTTGGTGTGAGTGGCGCACAGCACACACCTTTCTCTTACCCTTCAGGAAGAGAAAGTTGTGCACCGTGCTGGTCACACCAGATTTTTGTGTCGAGATATATTTAGTTGCTCTTGGCACTTTAGTTCCAAACTTGACCACGCGATTCATAGATGGCGCTGAGCTACGAATGCTTCCACATCAGTAAAGTGTACTTCAAACCATTTCCACGAAAAATTTCACTGATATACTTTTTAAACAGCATCTAAAACATAGTTCATTTATGAATTTTAAACAAAATCGTTGCAGCGAATTTTTAAGAAAATCGCAAAAAACTGAAAAAGTACATCAGTAAAGTCTACTTCAAACGATTTCAACGAAAAATTTCACTGATATACTTTTTAAAGAGCATCTAAAAAATAGTTTATTTATGAATTTTAAACAAAATTGTTGGAGCGAACTTTGAGAAATTCGAAAAAAACTGAAAAAGCACATCAGTAAAGTACTAGTACTTTTTGGCCGATTTTGTCCAAAAGCTTATTTTCACCCCATGGGAGGGTGCCTAACTTAAATATAAAATTTCAACCTAGTAGCTTTTTTAGTTCCTGTGATATTTTGTTCACAGACACACACACACAAACCATGTAGCGAAAACCACTTTTTTAAACTGGCTATATTAAAATTCAAGCACGAAATTATATAAAAAACGATTGAAAATTCATATTTTTTTTCTAGTGTACTAGCCTAAATCTTTTACCAAAAAAATACTAAATTTTCTTGTTTTATAAATTTATTAATAATTGAATCAAAATTGAGAAATTGAAGAAAATAACTTTCTCTATCAAAAAAAAAAAAAAATATGAAAAATTTCAAAGCCCCTTGGAACATCTGCGCCCCCCTTAAACCCGCCTCTGTTACTCTTTTTATCCAAGAACAACCGATTTCTCTTTATTTGTTATATCAAAATATCTTAAGTTAAATTCAAGTTGGTTGATGTTAATTAATTATTCAATCAGACCCGATCAACCCTTATCTGTTTCTGATGGAATTCAGTAACTTACAACTTGGAACTACTTAGAAAATCAAGTGGAAAATGTTCTATTGATTTGATTTCAATTTCCTCTCTATTCCACTTGTTTGTTCTTAATTTTCCAAATGCATGAATGAAATATCCTTAAACTCTATTTAGGACAAATAAAATAATCCTTTCGTAAACTCTAAAAGTTCTATAAAATTTCATTCCCTTTTTTTTTATAAATTTTATATTCTTTCCACCTACAAGAAAAAAGGTGATTTTGTTAAAGTCTCAAATTAGATTTTTCCACCTCTCTTATAAAAATTTTCATTCATTTTTACCTTCTCTTACCCTATATATGAAATATATAGAGAGAGAAAGTATTGCAATCATGTCAAAAATTCAATGTCGGTTTATGTTATATTGTGATTTGTTTAAAATTTTTTGGACATCTGAGGCCATTTAAATCCCGTACAGTACAAAATGCATAGTTGTCTTAAAAGTTACCCCTTCAGTTGAATTAAAAAAGATGATTTATTTATTTTAAAAATATTGATTTGGTTGGCTAAGTTCAAGACTCCACATCAGGCACTTGTGGCTCTGACTGTACTTATTTATTTCAATCGAGTGGTAGCTAATTCAATTAAATAAATTATTCTTGCTTGGTACAGGCAGGAAGCGAACCCCTAGGACATGAAGCTAATGAGCCACGGGTCAGGGCGTCTACATTGAGATGCTAATATAATTTTTTAACGCCAGGAGTCAGGCAACCCACCACACATTAAACGAACAATAAAGACCTTTTTCACAGAAAAAAACAAAGGCAAATAAACCTGGATTTTTCTAATATAAAATTCAAATGTTATATCTTAAATTTTTCAATTTTTAAAGTTAAACGAAAGAGTCATAATTACATGTTAACCTTTTTATTGTAAAAAGACTGAATTTCACTGAAAATTTAAAGAAAAAAATTGAGTGTTTGATTGGTCAATATTGAATATTATGAATGATTTATGACAAGTAAACAATAATTAACCCTCTATTGTTTGTGCTTATTATTTCGTAAAATGAAATCCAATTATAAAGCTTATTCACAGAAGTCACCTTATTAAAATATTTCCAAATGAAAAGGATTTAAATTCAATTCATAACAGAGCTACTAAAATATTAAAGTTTTAGAAGTTTACTTTTAGACTAAACGCGGAATTAGCCATTTTTTAAAAAATAAAGCAAAATTGAAATACTCCCACCTTTATGTTTCATATTTGCTGGGGAAAATAAAATAAAATTTGTTTGGAATATATCAGGGTTTATTAAAATAAAACACTTTAAGGGCCGATTGCTTCACTTCTAGTCAACAAGCAAACTTATCCGACCGATAGCAAATCATCTATATATTATGTTGGATGTTCACTGCCTAGTTTCTATAGATTGAGATAGAAAAAAGTCTTTCATCTCTCTCAATAGAGACAAGGCAGTGAACATCCAAGCGGACACAAAAGATTTCAACATAAACTACCAAGTATACAATACTTTTTAAGCCAAACTACAAAGTATACAATACTTTTTAAGTACAAATAATAGGACTTTTAATAATAGAACATAGCAGCTCAACTGTTTCAAAAACTGTGAAAAAAACTGTTGGCATGAAGGCCACAAACTAGAAAAAACTTTAGAGTGGGGGGGGGGGGCGTATTATTAAGTAGCCCCGGGCTCCGTCAAGTCTCTCTGCGGCCCTGATTATAACGATAGCTTTTCGATTACCAAAAGTAAGAGAAAATTGTGTGCCGTGCGGTCAATCACACCAGATTTTATAATATACATATGAGATCATATATATAGGTTTTTAATTTATATAATTCAATCCTATTTGAATCCATAAAAATTTATGAGAAAATATAGAAATTTTTTTAGATGTAATTAGGCATTAAAAATAAAATAAGAATAATAAATTAAAAAATCTCACCTAATATTGTTTCAAATATAAAATTAACTAGACTTGTAAAAACGAATAAAAATAAATCTATTAATACAAAACAAATATAAATCTCTGAAGATGAACAAATCGAACGACACTCAAAAAGGCATCTCTATCAACAACACATGAATGGGCGAGAAAGAGATAAAGTAGAGCGCTACTTTTGCACCGAGAAAGAGAACGAAAGAAACGAGCGAATCTCTTATCCCCACACTCTCATATGCAGAGGGTTCTAGAATCATCTCCATCAATATTGATGAAAAAAATTATCTATTTACTCACACTCATGTTAAATCTTAATTATCTTTTTAATTTGATATTATTTTTTTATTTTGTATACAGAAGAGAATACTTATAAAACGAAAAAGCATATTCAAAATAATTAATAATAAAATAATTTTCATTCTATATTTAATTCATAGGAGTCCGTCTTTTTACGATTATGTAATAAAAATGAAAAGGATTAAAAAGGAAAATAAATACCTAGGAAAGTGAAGATAAGGTTGGAGGTCGGCGTTTTTAAAATGGAAATAATCGTGGAGAGAAGACATCGTGGATCAGTTGTCGAGATTGCATCCTTGGGTGCTTGTTAATCAGGCGAGAGCGGAGAGGATTTCTTTTGGAAGCTTCTTCTCTGACCGTGTGGCTCATACTGAAGGTGGCGACGCCGGCAACTAGTGTTGAACAAACGAAACAATAGTGTCACGTGATATCAATGCTGCTCTGCTATTGGTCAAATAATCCAAGGCAGTAATTAAAAAAAAATCTGGCGTGACTGGCCGCACAGCCTAGAACTTTCTCTTACCTTCGGTAATGAAAAGATGTGAACTGTGCTTGTCACACCAGATTTTTTGTGTCGACATATATTTAGTTTCCGCCGATATATTAGAATTCAAGGTGTAAAATTTATAAACATGGGAAAATATTTATATTTTGTTTCCATGGCAAATACCATGTTTCATTTAACCGTCTTGTATAGTAATCTTGTTTAGTTTTATAAATTTTCTTTCTATATTTCTTATAATTAAAGCCCGGATTTTTATTCAGTAAAAACCCCTAAATATGCCATATAATATGCAGTAGCATTTTAAAGAGCATCTAAATAATAGTTGATTTATGAATTTTATTCTAAAAAGAAGTAATAACATCCATAATAATATTCAAATTATTTCTATATTTATTACTTAGAATTGATTACAATCGGCATAGAAATTTTTATTTCGGTTGAGCGTACTTTTTTTTTTTTTTTTAAATAAGTAACAATTCTTTCTTAAAAGTTTGGCTTTATTGATTAGTAACGACCTCACATGCAGGCCCAGTTTCTACAGGAAATGGATGAAAGGGCCTACCGGGCCTCATGGGCCCACTTTTAATCAACTTACGTTGATTTACATGTTTTTATGCTGATGATATTAATGAACAAAAGAAGTCTATGAGGGAATTGGCTCGTTTTTATGTGAATGATATATTAATCACCAGAGTTTCTTTATTTGAAGCAGTCAACTTTTAAAATACAATTGAATACACTGAGCCTATGGAAATTTTGATTTTGCTTATGAAACCTCAGTGGTCAAGTTTGGAACTAAGGTGCTATGGAAACTAAATATATCTCGACATAAAAAAAATAGTTAAATATTTTTCGAGATCTATATATTTGAATAAAATAATAGTATTCAAAGTACGTCTATTCTGACTTAACTAGCCATTTAACAAGACTGTGCGTGTTCTTTATTGGTGAGGCCAAACAAAGATCCTGGGTTCGATTCCCGGGGGCTATGGGATGTTTGGCCTCACCAATAAAGAACACGCACAGACTTGTTAAATAAAAAAATATGCTGTGCGAACCAGTCACACCAAATTTTTTATCTTAGAATTATTTGAGATCGACAATGGGGAAAATACAATTATTTTGGTTGTCTCCTTTATTTATAATTTTGACGATAGTCTTGTTGGTTGCCTACCTTCCAGTATCTGAACCGAAATTAATTTATGCAATTGCTTTAGCTCATTGGGTGTAACGATTAATAACTGTCAATGATTTATTAGATCCAATCAATTTAATTTAATTTAATTTGAACATCAACAGTAGGCTCTAATTAAAACATTATGTATATGTGAAAATTTTTTAAAAATTATAAGTTTCAAAGTTGTGAGTGTTATATCTATATCTGCCCTGTCTTTGGATGTATACTTTATCTGTAAACTCAGCACCTATACTCTTCATGTACTTTCTAAGCACTACTTTGATGCAAAATCGTTTATTTGTAAAATTACTTCTGATGATAACATTTAAGTGTCGAAATGTACATTAAATGTAAAAAAATACTCATTTTTAATAAACCTTTGGAACTAATAACCTAGTGTTTTTAATTTAATTTTCACATTAAATTAATTTATATAAAATTAAATAGGATAATTAAAAAATTTTAAAACAGAAAGATGTTTAAAATTTTAATAAGATTTAAACTTTCGACCGTTGGTTCTCGTAAATTAAAATTAAATATACAAATTTAAACACTAGGTTATTTGTTTCTGCACTTCTGATGATGACAAAGAATTGTTGAAATACGTATCAAGTGTTAATTTTTAATTAATAAAACCTTTGAAACAAATAACCTAGTGTTTAAATTTGTATATTTAATTTTAATGTTTAAAATTACCAAATTATTATTATTTGAGATCAATGGCGGTCCTAGCCTTACATTTTGGGGGGGGGGTCACTGTTTTTTTTTTTTTATAGTATAAATAAATGGGCCTGGACCCCAATAAATATATATTAATCAAATATGAGTATCGTTTAAGTCTTAAATGGCCTAAGTTGCCGAAAAGATTGTGTGAATGGGAGAGTGAGTGGGAAAAAAGTGTGTGTTAAAAAAAAAAAAGATTTTGGGGGGGGGTCACGACCCCCTTGACCCCCCTCTGGGACCGCCCTTGTTTGAGATTAATATCCGGATTTCCGTTTATTTACCCGAGCTAGTTCCAAATTTTTTATTTAAAAATAAATCATATAATTTAAAAAATAAATTAGGTTTTAAAATTATAAAAACCACAAAGAAGCCCCCATAAAACTTCATTTAGTTCATGAAAAATAAGATATAATTATAAAATTCTAATTGTAATTAATGATAGAGGAATAAAATAAAATAAATTAAGTTAATCTCTCCTACTTTAACAAATTGTGTGATACCGTTTCGTTATGCTTTATTTATTTCTTATTTAGTTTTATCATTATTTATCTTAAATTTATCACTCCTCAAAGAAGAATTTCACGCCAATCAAAGAAAACTCTTATAACGAGAGCATATAAAAAAAGTTTCCTTTAAGGAATAAAAATCTCTAATTTTTTTCTTCCTTTGATCAGAAAAGACCAATTACAATTTTAAATAAGACCCTTTCACACCCTTTCACACCTTTAAATTTCAAAGACTCACTTGTGAGTAGATACGTAGATACCCTAGCTAAGTAAGACTTACCTCCCACATCAAGCTAAGATTCGTTTATTAAAATTAAAAATGTCCATCCCGACTAAGGAAAGAAGAATATGAGAATGCAAAAATTTTAGACTGTTAAAAATTTTTAAGGAATATTCATAAACTTGTATATGAAGTCTGTTACACAAACTGTTTACAAATTTTACTTTCGGGTATATGAAAAGTTCATATAATAAAAAATTAACTTTCAAAATGAGAATATATATTTTAATCAAAATTATTAGAGAGAATTTTGAGAAAATCGAAAAAAAAAAAAAAACTGAAAAAATACATCAGTAAAGTACTAGTACACTTTTGCCAATTTTGTAATTTTGTTCAAAACCTAAGTTAAATATCAAATTTCAATTTTTTTTTCTTGATATATTTTGTTCACAGTCAGACAGACCTACTTTTTTTGAACTCAGAGCACCTCAAAACGTGTATTTCCATCAAAATGAATCCAATACTTTCTATAGATTAGATTGAAATTTCCAAAGAAATGATACCCTCCCCGCCGACCTCAGTGTTGATCACCTATTCCTAGAAACATTTTTTGTTCTATTTTAGTAATTTTGTTAATTTTTATCTAAAAAATTAGAGGTCACTTTTATGACTGATGGCAATTTTTTTTATCTCGCCTGCCTTTAGAATTTAATTTTAATTTAATCTGAGAAAGGCGAGTTTCAACGTTTATTTAAACGACTATCAATATGCATTTTCCAATTTAAAATTCCAATTGGATTGAAAGCCTAACATTTGATGCGTAAATAACGAAGACAACAAACAAATAGAGCTCAACCGCACTGGTTTTTAGTGAATTTGTCCTTTAATTTTATTTACGGAGAGGCTTAATGTTTTTTTTTTTAACCGACACGCGTCATTTTCTCTGTTACGACGTCCTCAAGACGTGTACTACATCCACCTTTTATTTACAAATAGAAATGAAAAAAAAGTCAAATTCAAAAAACCTATTGTAAAATCATGCTATTTATGTAAACACTTTCTTTGATGATTGTGTCAAGCTTCATGGGAATGATTGTAGATGGCACTCATGATTGTGTCTAACTTCGTGAGAATGACTGTAGATGGCGCTGATGTCATTGTATAGAAAATTCACACAATTGTCTCTTAGAGGTTAGTTTATTTGGGTCTGACCAGTACTTGAAAACCACTGCGAAAATAGCAATCGAAACGTTGTACAGTATTTATATTTTTAATAATTAATTAATAACAAATGTGGTCTATAATTAAAAACTCCCATAATCTATATATATAATTCGCTAATGTCCGTCTGTCTGTCCCTCTGCCTGTCTGTCTGTCACACTCTATTTGAACAACTTACCGTTGGAATTTCGAAATGAAATTTTATATTCATAAAGAGGATCTTCTAGGGATTACAGAAAATTATTTTCATCCCTAAATTCCCATAACTTTTTGAGTTATTAATTCTTAAAGTTATGATTTCTCCGAAATGTATAGAGAATAATTTATGTATTCTTTGCATTTGTGTATTCTATGAACGTAAACAAATCCTCAAGTAGGCACTGAATTGGGATATAGTAATGATAATTTTTTTTTTTCATAATTAAGAAAATGCGAGGATCCGCCGCATGCGGACGTCTCTGCTAGTAATAATAATAATAATACAAACTACAAAAGCTTTAATAAACACATTGGTGATAAAAATAAAACGCATAAAATTCATTAAATCCGCCCATCTGAGTGAAAACTTTTTCTTGTTTTCAGGCGAGCTACGACGTAAACAACCACGATGCCGACCCAATGCCTCGTTACGACTTAATCGACTCAAATCGACATGGCACACGGTGTGCCGGAGAGGTTGCTGCAGCGGCCAATAACTCGTTATGTGCCGTTGGCGTAGCATTTGGTGCCGGTGTCGGTGGTGTCCGGATGCTTGACGGTGATGTGACTGATGCTGTTGAGGCACGTTCCTTATCTCTCAACCCTCAACATGTGGATATCTATAGTGCATCCTGGGGCCCCGATGATGACGGCAAAACCGTCGACGGTCCCGGAGAACTTGCCACCCGCGCCTTCATCGACGGCGTTACACGAGGGCGTGGTGGCCGCGGTTCCATATTCGTTTGGGCTAGCGGAAACGGAGGACGCGACCAGGACGACTGCAACTGCGACGGGTAATTTCTTCAATAATATTATATAAAATTTTTTTATTTTATCATTGGACAGAGCTTAATTCAAATTTCTACTCTTTATCTTAGAATGTAAGCATTTCTGATAATGACAAGGAATTGTAGAAATAAACAAATTTGCTTCTCTTTTTTTTCTCTTTCATTCAATTCATTAAAAAATTTCTAACTCCAAAATATATCGATTCAATCTAAATAAAATTATCAATAAATAAAAACCACGGAATCCACATAATAGGCAGCGAGTACAAATAACTCAGATTCGAGGAATCAGATGAAATTGGGCGGCACGGGACATTAAAAATAAAAATATGGTGTGGCTGGTCGCACAGCACACAACTTTCTCTTACCTTTGGTAAGAGTGCTTGTCACCAGATTTTTTGTGTCGAGACATATTTAGTTTCCGTCAATATTTTACCTATATTTTATTTATTCTATATTACCTATTTGCCTATTTTACTTATAACCGGTCGCTCATTTTTTTAACTCCAACTTTATTTTCAAGTGTAAATATAATTGCGAGGTAACAAAGACCTCCTGGCAAAACACATGCCTTCCCTGAAGTGGGCAAAGGGAATCCAGAGGTCCACTTCGGAGGACATTACGACTAGTAGGAAATAAAATCTAAATTAAGATTTTTTTTTTAATTAGACAACATTTATTTGAAGCGTATATCGTCTACTTTTCTGGGTAATCTGGATCGATGACTCGTTTTATTGTAATAGCAACTAATTTTGAGAATTCACTTTGCATAAATATTTTTATGAAAATTGAATTAAAACTTAGATTGCCATTTTCTTCATTTCAAAATAATCGTTTCCTATCAAAAGCTAAAATTTCTAACAACTCGATTATTTAAATTTAAATTTCCACCACGACTTCTTTTAATAAAAATAACTTCAATTAATTTTTTTTTTTTTTTTTTGTATTAAATTTTTAATTTATCTCTTATTTATTGAATAATTATTTCGAAGAAAAAAGTATTAGAATTAAGGGCCGGGTCGCAAGTTGGACAAATGCCCCCAGGACGCAATTCCTTCGAGTAAGAGGCTGAACTTTAGATAATTAAATTCTTGTATTTCTTATTTGCCCTCTTAACGAAAATTCTATAAATTTCGGGAATTTCCTTTAACTCATTACAAAAATTATAAGTTAAATATTACAAAGTCATTTTACAGGAGGTATTTTAATGGATTGATTGATACGAGGGCAGGTCAATAAGTCCGTGACTTTTTGAATGAAACACAGGTTTTTGGATAAAAAATTATTTTATTTTTCAACGTAGTCTCCTTTGAGCTCTATACACTTTGTATAACGTTTCTCCAATTTTTTTATTCCTTCCATAAAATAAGATTTGTCGGGGGCATCAAAATAGATATTTGTTTGTGAGATGATTTCATCGTTGGAGTCAAATCTCATTTTTTCAGGTTTGGAAACAAGAAATAGTCACTTGAACTAAATCCGGAGAATAGGGCGGATGAGGGAGCAATTCGTATTCCAATTCATGGATTTTTATCATGGAGCACACGAAATGCACTTTTTTCCATTTTCTTCTCAAATCACGAGGTAGTCAGCTATTAATGGATGTCAAATAAAAACTAAAAGACCCAGCTGGTTCAAATTTCGACATGAGTCAGCTGATAGTTGCCTGCTGACAGGATCAGTGTTGCCATTTCAGTTAAGAGGCGGGAAATTCAAAAAGTCAAGGACACCAAAAATTAAAAAAAAGCTGATAGAAAATTACAGTTTTCTCCATTATACATGGAAAACAAAAGAAAGTTATTTTTATTTTGAAAATGAATTAACAAACTGACTAATGAAATGTGACTGAAGAAAGACTATTGACTGACTGTTCGAGCATATGCCTTCGATTAGATTAAAAATCTGCACAAAACTCATAAGAGGAGGAGGTGGGATCAAGGGCGGATCCAGAGGTGTTTCTCGGGGGGGGGGGGGGTAATTTGGTGTGACTCGTCGCAGAGCACACTATTTTTTCATAATTTCGGTAATTTAAAGGCACATTCTGTACTTGATTGGCAGAATATAAATACAAATCAAATTTTTAAGTATTAATTTTTAAAATCTTACATTAAAAATAAATTTTTTTGCGAAAAAAAGGTATTTTTTCAAATCTCGGGGGGGGGGGTAATTACCCCCTTTACCCTCCCCTTGTATCCGCCCTTAGGTGGGATTCACCAAATATACAAAATTATGCAACATAAAATTTAATATAGTACTAAGGTGGTATGATGCGGATGGAAAATTGATTTTCCGGGACATATAAAATTTACAATTGCATAGGAATCCAGGCTTTAATTATAATATAATATTCGATATATTACAAAATAATTTAAAAATCACGCTATTTAAAAGAAAAAGTCAAAGCAAAGTTTTAACTAAATTCTCATCTAGATAGGTAACTAACACTAGGTTAAGTTTTAAAAGATTTTTATTTTTATCTTAGGCGTATTTCGACGTTAATACATCATCTTCAGAGCTTTGACACAAACAAAGAAATACGCATAAGCTAAAAATAAAAATCTTTTGAGACTTAACCTTGTATTAATTAATTAGATTAGAATGTTTCAACTAGAGCCAACGATGAATTCTTTAGATTATATCAAAAAAGATTTAATTAAAAAAAAAAAATTATAAAATATTTAGGCGTAGGCCTATATGCTTTTAGTTAGTGGGTCATAAAAGAAGATTACTCTAAAAAGCTTTTGTTCAAATGGATTTACTTTTAAGGAGGGTTAATAGCAAGTATAATAATCAGCACCAAATATAGTATGGAAAGAAATTTGTATGTTTTTAGTCCTCTGGCTTTATTTTGTTTTACCTCATATAAGTAATCTCTGTTCTCATGAATCATTAAACTCCTTAAGCTCTAATTAAGAGTCAGAGAATCTTTATTAATTTGAAGATTAGTTCGAAGAACACTAAGAAATAAACCATGAGTTACACACAAATTTCGTTCATCTGATAAATTAGAGCCCAGCAAATTTGTTACAATAAAGCCTTCCTTCAAAACATTATTAACAAAAAACTTAATTAAATAATATTATAATTCCTTTTACGATATTTTTAATTATTTAGTTTTTTGATTATTAATATTAATATTAATTACTTTAGGGAAATTCTCATCCTAGCCTTCTATTAATTACATTATTGTTAATTAAATTAGCAGGAATTCTGTATTTTAATTAAATCTCTATTAGTATAAGAGTTTGAATCAATCCCTGCTTTAATCACATCTGTCTATTCTAGAGGTTAACCACAATTATTATTCGGCTCAGGGTTGGTCATTTTCTAACACCTGCTTATCTCCATCGAATTGATGTGAAAATGACTCAGGATGTATTATCTATCTACACATTTTAGGGTTGTAAGAAGAGCAAAAAGATCTTTACAGTTCATATTTGCTTGAATTCCCCAGAAATATGAATATTTTAATGTCTAGGATTAACAATAAATCAAACTCTTATTTTAGTGATTTTGAAATCATTATCACCCTGCCAGAATTTCAAAGATATCTTCATTGCTTTCCAGCAATAAAAAAAGAGAAAAAAAAGGATCAGTAGATAAAGTTGAAAAATTATTTAGGAAATTAAAATCAAGAAAGGGGTTTGGGGAGAGAGAGTGATTGATATTCACTTCGGGTTAAAAGAGAAATATTGTGGATAAGCTTTTTTCTTGTAGGAGGTAACTATCTCATCTGTTCATTTAGAAAATTTCTCTACGACAAACGATCGTAATCTAAAGCCTGAGAGCTTCTTTATAATACAATCTATAATCAAAAAATCCTTTATAGAGCAGGATCAAATAAAAAGCTTTTTATTTCTTATCAATTTCGGAGAAGTTTGAAGATAACAAACAAGAAAAAAAGAAAAATGCAAAAAAAAAAAAAATGTCAAATATTAATAATAATATTATTTGTAATTCCTATGAGGATCCCTGTTTATTTGCCAGAGGTGCTTTTGGTGCACGAAGACACACACCTCAAACCCAACCGGCCCGGCCGCAGCCATCTACCGGTACCTCTTGAAGTTATATTGTTTCGTATCTCTAGCTCCTCTTCCTGTGTTCGATTCTAGCTAGTGAACTAATCCTTATTTCTAGTTCCTTTTATCCAAGCTCATCTATGCTAGTGAGGATGTCCTGGTTAGTGGAGGTGGAGGGACGATATCTATAATAATATATATTTGAGAAGAAATAAAAAAAAAAAACATAATTTAATTTAATTTCTAATTTGAATCAATATTCTCCTTTAATTGACCTGTGGATTGTGATGCTCTCCATATTTAGCTGAACCTACTCTATTAGAATCAAATCCTATCTGTTCAATATCCTTTATAAATAATATTATATTACTAAAAACAAAATCAATATTTTCGAATTAAGATTTGACAAAAAACTACAATAAAAAATAACTTTAAAAGGATTTTTGATTATCAGAGGGAATGCTGCAGAAATAGTGGCCAAAACGTTGAGTTATATTTTATTTAAGTTGGTAACATTTTTTATATAGATTAGGATAGATTCAAGTGGCTGCTTCCAGAGAACACACTTTAAGGCCCTTTGTGATAGGACACCATACCGAGGGTTGAGATTTTCTTCCATTTACCTACTCCATTGGCAATGTTGGATAATCTTTTTACCGCAAGCGGAACTTGAGCCCGAGTTGTGTTGCAACCCTAGATTTGTATTCCCTAGTTTTGCAGATTTGCCATGAGCCTATTTATTAAATAAACTACGTTTCCCTTAAGATTTATTTTAAATATAACTAAAAAAAAAAAGTTCCACTCCCCCTCAGAAATATTTTCTCATTAAGGACTAGATCATCTTACAAATCAGTATGGTTACAATACATCCCTTAGTATAGTGAAATCTAATAAAAATAAACAAAAAAGTGAAATAAAAAAATTAATACTTTCTCTCTATATATAATTCATATATAGGGCAAGAGAAAGTAAAAATTAGATAAATAATCAGATAATATATTTTTTTAAATTTGTTTAAGGTCTTTTTCAACATCTGAAGCCATTTAGACCTCGTACCTATTTAGTTCAAATAATTAGTATCCAATTCAATTGAAATAACTTTTTTCACCTGGGTCGGGATTCGAACCCTCGACCTTTGGCACCAGAAGCTCTACCTCTGAGCCATAGGTCAAGGGCTCCAAATAATATTAAATACTTGTAATCTTGTTAATTTAAATGAACAATTTCTCATATCTCTAAATATCCATTAAACCTTTTAATCTAAAATGTGAAAAATAATTAAGAGATTGTATTTATCTTCTGATTTAAAAAAAAAAATATAATTTAATATCAAATTTCCGCCCTTGGCTTTAAATTAAATTAATAGAATAAAATGTCATTTTCTCTTTTCTTATGGGGTTTAATTATCCATCCCTGGAGAAACGAACAGTTATAAAATAAAATAGGATAAGTAAGGAGATAACTTATGAATCAAGTAGCATCTGATGGAAGACAACAACAACAAACTAGAGAAACCGGACTATCAAACAATCACTGGTCTAATATACAGTTTACCAAGTATGACGAGATCAGGTTTACAAGTGAAGAGCATCGAATCTTCATAAGACGGGTGGAGTCACTAACTGGTTTTTATTGATAAATGCCAAAGCTACTCATTTTTCAACATGAATGAAGTCAGACGGATATAAATATTATCTTATTCTTATATGTAACTTGTCCTGAGGGGTTATCAAATATTACGTAGGCAACTTTTTAGGCTCCCCTTTCCTTGTCACCAAAAACAAACAAAACGTAAAACGTCTTTGCTTAAGTAAATAGGCCTATTTCAATTTTTCTTCAACTTTTTTTTTTTTTTTATAAACGGCCTTTTTTGTTTTAAAAATGTAGCTTATTTAGAAAACTGATTAACCTCCCTCCATCTTGAAAAAAATGGCGGCTAGCGGGAAAAGAAAGCTTTTCTAGGTTCATGTTATCAGGGAATTATTCCTTTATTATTTTAATATAAGAAAAATAATCCAGAAGTTTGGCGGTCTATTTCTGAAATACCCTGTATCAACACAAGGGAGGGGGGGTAAAAGGGTAATTACCCCCCCCCAGATTTGAAAAAACAAACTTTTTTTTGGCAAAAAAATTTATTTTTAATGTAAAATTTTAAATATTAATACTTAAAAATTTGATTTGTATTTATATTCTGGCAAACAAGTACAGAATGCGCCTTTAAATTACCGAAATTAAGAAAAAATTGTGTGCTGCGCGACCAGTCAGACCAGATTACCCCCCCTCCCCCGAGAAACACCTCTGGTTCCCCTTACCCTTGTAAAGAAACACGACTATTTTGGAAAATATATATTGCATTTTATAGTTAAAAAATTCTATGAAATTTTTCTTTCATTCTTTAATATCTAATAGAGTTCAAATTAATTCTACAAACAAGCTGAATTATTTTTAATTTTTAAAGTAAAATTGGGAGATTTTTACAAAAAACCTTAAAGAACTAAAAAACGATGGATTTAAGACTTCAAGAACCTTTTCATCTTAGTTTTGAACCAACAATCTATTGATACATAAGTTTATGGGATGTTCTATAGAAAATAAGCAAGTTGTTGATTTTTTCGACAATGCAGA
Organism: Euborellia annulipes; assembly: GCA_023213315.1. Taxonomy (NCBI): domain Eukaryota; kingdom Metazoa; phylum Arthropoda; class Insecta; order Dermaptera; family Anisolabididae; genus Euborellia; species Euborellia annulipes. The sequence goes on along the minus strand of JAKCPI010028151.1, from coordinate 15,042 downwards.
AATAGTATTTTGATCGATCTCGTCTGTAAAAAATAGCAAAATTTTCTAACTTCTTTTTTAGTATTTCATAAATTACTACAAAGAAGGCCACTAAGAAATCTGGAACTTAGTCTTGCGGCCTGCCATGCTATTCACTATCCAAAATCACTTGGCGGACTGCCATGAAAGATAGGAATATGCTGCTTAAGTTAGCAATATAATAGTCAGGTTAAGCCGTTAAGAACCCTTTCGCTTTAGTATTAAAATAGCAGAGGAGCAATTATCTCCCCTTGAGTGATTAGTGAGTCTAATGGTGCGGTTCTTGTGTTGGTCCTGTTGCAGTTATACGAATTCCATCTGGACGTTGTCCATCTCAAGCGCCACTGAGCATGGTTCAGTCCCTTGGTATTCAGAGGCGTGTAGTTCAACGTTGGCAGCAACGTATAGTAGCGGCGCTCCAGGAGAAAAACAAGTCGCTACTACCGACTTGCATGCTACATGTACCAACGGACATACGGGTACTTCAGCATCAGCGCCTTTAGCTGCCGGAATTTGCGCTCTAGCCCTTGAAGCAAATAGGGCTCTCACATGGCGAGATATGCAGCATATCGTTGTCCGCACTGCCAGGTAATCATCACCACTTTATTATAATCTCAATTACGTCCTCTTTATAATATTAGATCTACTGTCAACATGAACAAAACTTTTATTTTCAAAAGAAATTATATATACATATTATGTTGATCTATGAAGTAATTAAGAAAAAATTTAAGCTAATATTTATTAATTCAAACATGCAAAAAAAGTAGTTAGCGCCAGGAGTTGAACCACAGATCTCTCGATTTGTACTTATCATGCAATGGATGTCATTTATATAGTCTTTTCGAAAAGGTAAATTACAAGACCTTTATGATAAAATTAGAAAAAATTAGGTGAAATGTTAGCCTGGCTTAGATATTAATTAATTTTCGGAGAGAAAGCTGATTATTAAAGCGTAAAATTATTTAATATGTATTTATTCTCTTTGATAACGTCGGTATTTTTCATAATTAATTACATATTCCTAAGGGAGTTTTTTGTTTTATTTCTTCTATTAAAATTTCAACGTAATAAGCACTTGCTTAAGATTAAATATTCTTTTGTAACCTTGTATTGATTAATTATATCAAGGAAATCATCTCCTCATGACCCATCACAATTAAAAGAAAATATTGTTATATACATTTGTGTAAGTCAATTTTGGCTTTATTTGGGCTGATTAAAAAAAAAAATACTAAAAATTGTTCAATGCAATAATAGTTTAAACAATTGAGTCATCAAAATATGCCCTATTTGTTGAGATACGATATACTCACTGCTAGCCGAAAATCTTTCAGTCTAATGCATCGAAAAGACATCGGAATGAGACAAAATGCATGTTAGCTACAAAATGCAATATTATTTGTGTGACATATTTTTCCATTCGATCCCTAATGAAATCTTGTCGGCTTTCCCGGAGTCAAGTGGGTAGTTCCCTCTCATCATCGTCAGTGTTGTAATGATTGCCCTTGAAATCCCTTTAAAGAAGGAATAGAAAGTTACCACACCACAATTCCCATAATCTTGCCAAATGACAATGCGCGGTCTCAGATTGAATTCCACTTCATCCTTCACGTGAATAGGGATCTAAAAAGTAATTATTATGCCACCGACTATAAGATGAAGGCAACTCTGGTCCCTTAGATCAGATAAATTCCCCCCAGGAACTGAAACGATGGAAGAGATATATCGGTGTAAAGACTTTATGCATTTTATAGTTCAAGAATCGAATATTTATGCATTTTTCGGCTCATTCTTTTTTTTTGGAATGGGTGCATAAGGTCCGAAGATCTATAATGACCAGTGGTCACATGCAGCCAGGAAGAATATAGTTAAAAATAAATAAATAAAGGAGAAGCATAAAAGGGAAACTCAACTGCGGGAACTGAGAAGATATTTGTTGAGATTAGACTTGAAAGTCTGAAGATTGTAGGTTTTGGGGAAGATAGACGCAGGGAGGTTGTTCCAATCAATGGAGGTCATGTGGACAAAGGAAGATTGGAATTGACTAGTTCTGTTAGTCGTGATCTGAACAGCATAGGGATGCTCGGACGATGCCTCTCTTGTGTACCGTGTATATGATGCCCGTTGGGTGAGATAATTGATTTTAATTCGGCAGAGAATTGACCATGGTAATACCTACAGATATCTCTTTTAGTACAAAACTTTTCAGTGACTCTCGTACACATAGAATTAGCTACACTGGGCCATACGTGTATATGGCGATGACTGTGCATCAACTTGATCCCTGCACAGGCCAAATTTTTTATACGTAACTTCGTGTCTATCTGCACCCGTGCAGGGAGGGCTCTAGTTTGAAAAATGACATCTCGTGAATTTTTATTGAAAAATGTGCGGAGTATGTTAGTGTTTTTTTTTTTTTTTTTTTTTGAGATGTGGTTTTTAAGATCTGTTATTTACTTAGGGAACAGCCTGTCCGTAGCTACCTATTTGGGTTTATAGACCTCTGCCCTCCTCTATTCTTTTCGTCAAAATCTAAATTACTAGTGATTTGGGAAAATTGTATTTAGTTCTCTTGTTAAGTCTATAACAAAATTTGTGTTGTGTGCAAAACTTACTCGCACCAAACGTTTAGAATTACATTCATTGATTTTATTTTAAGTTTAGTAATACTTTAATTTTTATATTTATTTTATCAAATATATCACTCCCAATTAATACTTTTATTGAGTACTTGTCCCTCCTTAATCCTAAAAGGGTATTGCTCGCTTTGGCCTGTCCTGTCCATTAAAATGTCCAAAGTCTTTTAGTCTATGAAAATATATTAAATTTTCTTTGCGACATCTCTCAAAATTAAATTGAATTAAATCTCGATTAAAGTTCGATATTCGAGCTCTTATACGCTTTTATCAATAAAATAGCGTAGTTACTTTTTTCAGCTATTTGAAATAAATTAATATTATTTATATGTATTGTCTTAAATACAATCTATATTTTATATAAGTTTGTTACATATATATAATTATTTTTTTAGGTCAAAATTGCTTTTTTTAAAGGGGTAATCCTCCAGTATACTCAACGAAATATTTTATAGAGCTGTCCCGGTTTAACAAACCTCTTAATTTTGCAGGCCCAATTGATAAATTTAAAATCTAAGCTATTTTGTAAATATAAACTCCTTAATTAAGTGTTTTTTAAAACTTTTTAATAAATTGTATACCATGGGGCCCATTCAGCGCACTCAACTGTTGTGCAACTGATGAGTTATCAGATGAGTTAGCGCTCAGTGAGGGGTGAGCTGATCTGTGAACGCACCTGATAAAAAGAGCTGAAAATTTTAGGCAAATAATCCCAAAAAATTGATAATTGTAGTGCACATTTTATATTAAATATATTTATTTATTATGAATAATAATACCAAAGTAGAATAATAGATATATTCAATATTGAAAATTAATAACTAATTTATTTATATTAATTGTTTGTATGTGTTTTAGTTTCTAATTTAAAGGCTATTGCCAATTTATGAAATTTATAATATAATTGTTATTGAAGACAATAAAAATAAATAATTAATGTTTACAATTAATGTTTACACCCAACTCTCTCTCTCCGCCATATTGTAGAGGAACGTTAAATTGAAGGAAAACTTTTTAGTAATTCAATGAATGAAACGTGTCAACTTGACACGTTTCATCTGTTAGTTTTTGAGGACATTTAGATCTTTGGATATTTGGCTTTTAAAAGAGAACTTTTTTTTTGCTTGGATTTAGATTTGAACTCCTGATCCCTAGTACAAAAGGTAATTTTTAAAGACTTGTTTGAAACATTTGAAGAATTCCGCGCCGGGATGATTCATTTATTCAAAATTTAATTAATTTTTTTCGGAAAAAATTAAAAATTTCTATTTAAAAGTTGTAAATATGTAATTATTTTATACAAAAAAATTCGAAACCAGTTTCATAGAAAGTTCAAAATCGAAAACCGGTTTTTCAATAAGTCGGTTTTTGTAAAAATCCTACACCAGACCACAGAAGGGGTCAAGAGTCAGATACTACTCAACAAAATTTTTCGTTTCGTGTCTATGATGATTTTCCCTTTAAAAAAAGCAGTTTAATCTTTGGAGTTTTTTAATATTTATTCTATAACTTTGAAACATGTTATATAGGGACTAATGGGGCCGCAGGGGGCTCAGTTCCCTGCTCAAGTCCGAAGCAATCGACGATTCTTGGCAAAGTCGCGAATCTGTTTTCGGCTTCAAGCAAGGGACTTACTTGACTTGTCAACAGAACTTTTGCTCACAACCGAGTCATTAATATATAAATGATCTACCTTCTGAAGCTTTAATGCTTGAAGTTTCTCCTACCCGTCAGCTTCAGCTTCTCCCTGGCATTTCCCAAACTACCTCAGTAGGTCGTTGGAATTTGCAAGCGGATGCTTCAAAGAAAACCTCATTAAAAAAAAAAGAACAATCTGCTTATAAAAGAGATAAAAATTGCCCTCCGTTCAAACGCTAAACTCAATATATACGTAAATAAACAAATAAATTTATCATGAGTTTTCAATTTGACCAGTTTGAATGATGTATCATTATAATATTTTGGTAGGGAGACAAATTAGCGCTATTTTTTTACTTTTTTTCTTTTTAAGTGATAAAGTGACAAATGATGTGTTAGTCCCGTCGAAAGACCGAGGCGAATGCATTTGTAGTCCCCTCTTGTTAATGCTGTATTCGATTAACTACTCCAGGATGAAATTCGCTTAAATTGGATTTATTTGATTTTCTTTTAATTTACAAAGATTCTTTTAACCACAAGACAATTTACTTTAAAAAAGAGGGAGCTTAATTAGAAACTGGAATGACATTTTAATTAAAAAAAGATCAATCTATATAAGATTTTCAGATAAAGATATCCTCAAATAGGAAGAGAGGAAGAGGGTGGAGGGGGAAGGGGAGTGACGACAAAGAGGGAAATGTATTTTTACTAAAAAAAAAAAAAACCTTTATAACAATTCTGATTAAAATGATTTCTCTCAGATTAGATGTTAAATTTAACACAAAAAAAACGAATATAAAATTATCTGAGCAATCTTTTCTTTTATAAAGGCAGTCGATCCATTTAGAGTGAGCCATTTTGGGTACGAGGGAAATGGACTTGCACTAAATGTTATGCCAGTTCATTTTCTTCTTACATTAAGTGTTATGCCAGTTTATAAAGGTAATTAAAGGTGATCTTTTTAATAAGTGGTGAATGGCTGCATAGGCGTAGCCAGTAATTCTTGATGGAGAGGGTTCAAGACTTAAAATTCACCCCCTCCTCTCTCTCACTCCTCCAGAGAAATAAAATAAATCAATTTTCAAAGTAATTTTTAAAAAAATTTTCTAAGATGAGCCAAGGACGAGATTAATACTACAGTAATAAGAAATACGGTAGAGAGCATAGGCGTAGCCAGAAATTTTTGATGGGGGGGGTTCGGGATGATTTCTCTTCCCCCCCTCCCGACTAATATGGCAGTATAAGGCGACTAATGAAATATATGACTAGCCACTCCGCCCCCTGACCTCCCTCGAGCTGGCTCGGGCCCGCCCTTTCTTAATTAAGTGCGCAATTTTTTCATTCAACTTGTATCAGGCAATAAATTATATAACCCTCTGAATTATTTATATGGGCCTAAAATACCGAAGTGTCTGTTTCTCTTGATCAGATTTCTATCTGAGATCTCTATAAGAAAAAAATAAAAAATTTATTTATATAATAATTTTTATTATTTTTCATTTGCGAGATTTAATCAATTTTAAGCGGCTTTAATTTTTATAAAGCCTAACAAAAATCAATTCTTTTCGATGGAAAAATTCTGAATTTTCTTGAATTTTTTGCGTTTTATTTAATTTTTTTTTTAAGCTAGAGAAAATTATTATATTTTAATTTCTCTTACCCTATATATGAAATATATATAGAGAGAAAGTGTTTTGTATTATAGAGCTTAAATATCTAGTCATGGCTTGGGTCCAATGGGGGGGGGTTTGAACCCCCAAATCCCCCCCCGTGCTACGCCTATGGTAGAGAGATATCCTGGAAACAGAGTGGAAATAAGTGCAAATAAGTTACTTACTGGGAATTGGAGTTAGTTCATTTTGATAGAAGATTTAGTGTTTTTTTTTTTTAAATATCCTAATAATTTTTTTTGGGGAAGCAATCCATATCTTATTACAGGCACAATTTGAAAAAATGGATAAATAAAAAATTTTAATTGATAAAGACCTGTGGCTGTAGCGCTTAATGGTTAAGGAGTCAGAAAAATAGTCAAATTTTCTATTATTTAGATTTCTCGCCCTCACGACTGACATTTCGGTCTAGGCCATCTTCAGAGCTGCATACATACATAACACAAAATGAATAAAGCAATTATTAAAATTAGCACTCAACACACTTCCTATGGCCTAGACCATGGGCCGAAACGTCAGCTGTGAGGGAGAGAATCTAAATAAAAGAAAATTTGCCTGCAAAGGTTTTGTTACTTTTCGACCACAAAAAAATTTTTTTTTTTTTCAAAGATTTTTTCTATTTTTATTACCATGAATATATTTATTTTTTCTTTTTGGAAAGAAGTTCTTTTGCGCTGCTTGAATTGGCAGAACAAGTCTCGAAAAAAAAGCATCAGTTACAAAAATGCGTTACAGCAGCCGAGCGCCGGCGGAGGAAGACGAAGCCTTGGCAAGGCCACGCCCACTCCCCCCTCCCCACCAGCTCTAGAGAATTTTCTCTCAATCTCTTTCTATTTTACTTTATATTCGGAGTAGAAGAAAAGAGGTGAGGAACTTCCTTCCTGGCGGGGATCCCACGACCCCAGATGTTTGCTTTTTTTTAAGGGTGGTATAATCTCTCAATAATAACATTCATTTTATTTTATTTTAATATTTAGAAAAATAAAAAAAGAATAATTACTAAAATTTGCTTTTTTAAAATACAATTTATATATTGCTGTACAGGGCCGGATCTAGGGGGGCAGGGGTGCACGGCCCCGGGCGGCAGATATCAGGGGGCGGCAAATTTTGCGTCTCTAAAAAAGGTAAAATATTTTTTCGGACGGGAAAATTTGGTTCCGCGAAAAAAAAAAATTTCGGAGAAAAATTTTTGAGAGAGATCAGGAAAATTTTGAGGGGGCGGCAAATTAAATTTTGCCCCCCTAAAAAATCTCCTAGTTCCGGCCCTGTTGCTGTATATAGGTAAGAGAAAGTAAAAAAAACCTTTGTATTTTTTGCTTAAATCATATTTGAGTATTATTTTATATGTATATGCAAAATTACTAAGTTTATTAAATAAAATTATTTTATTTTTTATTACTTTTTTAGATCACAACTTAATTTTTTTTTTTACTTTTATCTTAAATATCTATTCTTGGAATGGGTGCTATGGAATTCGAACTTGCAATAGTCCCCTCCCCCCGCCCCCGTGACTACGCCTTAATAGAAATATTTGGAAAAATCTTCTGTCTTACTAATTTGTTGATAAAGTTTTTAATTATATTTATTATTAATATTAGTAAAATTCAATCGAATTGGATTCTCTTCCTTTTGACCATTGATGATATTTACTGTTTTGTCTTTACTAAATTTCGTGGGTAAATGCAATTTGAAGGCACAATAGCACAGTACTGTTTGATACACACCACCCCCAGCATGCAACTTTTCCCAGGCAACAGCTGCACTGAGCCGGTTTATTAATTTAAATGATTCATTAGGGTTTACTAGAAAGGAATATAATTGATTCGAAACCAAATCGGAATTTGTGGCAAATTGAAAAGTTTATAAACGCAAAAAAAAAATAACTTATTTTAGTGGGTGGAGGGTCTCCCTTTATGGTAGCCAATAATGATTTTCTGGATTGAAGGCGAGAGGGAGAGGAGCTAAAACCGATTTGACACCACTGATAGCTCCTCCCTCCCCCTAACGATATTAGCAGCTTGTTAATTCAATCTCCATATTCAAATGGATAGAAATTATTAATTAGTATTTTTACAAATAAAATTTTATTTTTTGACACGATAAAAAATTGGATCATGCTTTCTCCCCAGTGTGTGTATGTAGTTCGTTTTAAAACTTTAATAGTAAGAGGAAAGTATTACTTTTTCATTTACCCAAATCTATTTCGGAAACCCAACCCTTTTTAATTTGGCTGAAATTTTTTATGTTTTTGTTAATTAAAAAAAAAAGAAGGAATTACGAATATATGAAAAAAAGCACCATTTCTTTTTCGAAAAGTTCAAAAATCGACTAATCGAAATTTTTTTTTTTATTAATAATTTTTTGTTTTTAAGCTGGCTTAGAAGCTCATGCTTTTGACTCGTAAGGTGTAGTAATTTGTTTATCAACAGTAAATGAATACGCTCTTCTAATCAGGCCATTAAGACCATCGCGAGCAGTCCAAAAAAAAATGACATTCCAAATCAATGTTGTCATTAACAAAAATGGAAAACTTTTTAAATAAATGTTTTATTTTTCGAAGTGAAAAATATAAAAATAATTTGAATATTTAAATATTTAAAAACAAAAAAAAAAAAATCTCGATTAGGAAATTTTTGAAAAAAAAACACCATTTTTTTTTTTTAATTCATAACTTTTTTCTTGGGAAAAAAAAATTCACAGAAACGTTTTTAATGAAGTGGGATAACATATAAAATTTTTAGCCAAATTAAAAGTAGATCGATTTGGCGTGGAATCCCCTATTTATACACTTGTGAGTATCTTTTTTTATTTACTTAGTCCTATATGACTTTGTTGTGAAGTCAAAAAGGAGAGAGAAATTTGAAATTTGAAAATCAGAATTCTAATTTAAAATAATATTCGAAAAACAAAATTTGATATCTGCTTGGATCAAAAGCACATACAAAGATTTTCACAGAAAAGTTCAAATTTCTGGAAGCCTTTTCATGTGTATCACGGGAATAGGGGATTATTAAATGCTAAAAGGCCATCCCCCACTACCTGGAAAGGATTCTCTCTCGCTCTCGATAGTGCCGAACGATCATCAACCAATAAAGAATTCGAAAAGATTTCACATCTATTCTATCTAATCCCTACAACTCCTGGAGGCAGGCAACCAACAAAAACTTATTCACCTAGAGATGAAACTTATCAATTTTTTCAGTTGTAAGAATCTTAGTAATGAGTAAAATTTGGAGTGAGGGACCTGTCTAAATGTCGCACTCACTCTTTTTTGAGAACAAACGACCAAACCTTTTACTTTCTCTTACCTATGTATATATGTAATATATATATAGAGAGAAAGTATTGGTTTCATGTCAAAAATTCGATGTCGAGATTTTGATGGATCTTCACGTTTTGAGGTCCCCTGAATCCAAAAAAGTGGTTTTCGCGACATGGTCTGTCTGTGTGTCTGTGTGTCTGTCTGTCTGTGTGTGTGTTTCAATTTTAAGCATGAAGGAATTGAGCTATGAGGCTGAAATTTTATATTTAAGTTAAACACCCCCCGGGACCGACAAAATAAGCTTTTAATCAAAATCGGCCAAAGAGTACTAGTACTTTACTGATGTACTTTTTCAGTTTTTTTCGATTTTCTCAAAATTCGCTCTAACGATTTTGATTAAAATTCAAAAATCAATTATTTTTTAGATGCTCTTTCAAATGTATATTCTCGTTTTGCCCTCAAAATTGTTTGAAGCACACTTTACTCTTGTGCTTCATAGGAAAGATAGGAGAAATAAATGGTTGCCATGGTAACCGAATTTAAATCTTTTTCTTTTTATTAGATTAAAAATCAATTATTATTTAAATTCCCATTTATTTTTATTTTATTTCTGCCTGTAATTGTTTCGGAGAAAACATATATATCTCTCTCTCTCTCACAAAATTATCTTCTCTCTTTCTACGCGTTTTAAACTTTCCACCTTATCTTCGCATTTGGCCAATGTTAATTTCCTATAAGGATTTGTATGTTAATTTCGATTCAATAGGGGGTCCCCTTTGGAACTTTTTACGCATTTAAAATTTTTTTTCCAATTCTTATGAAATTTTGTATTTATTTACGAATCTATATTGGGTATAAAATGTCCAAATATGAGATTAAAATTTTGAAAAATAACCATAGTTTATTTGAAGCAGTCAACATTTAAAATGCAAGTTTGAAACTAAGGTGCTATGGGAAACTAAATATATCTCGACACAAAAAATCTGGTGTGACCAGCACAGTGCGCAACTTTCTCTTACCGAAGGGTAAGAGAAAGTTGTGTGCTGTGCGCCAGTCACACCAGATTTTTTAAACTTAATAATAAGCAATTAAGAATATCAATTTCTTTTTTGCAAATGACATCACATGGCATATAAAGGAATTTAATAAAATTAAAATCATCATCTATCTAGTGAGAAGGGAAACTTATAAGCGAAATTCACATTAACGAATTAGAAATTGGTCAGATGTGTTCAAATAATTTTCAATAAGTAGATTGTCTTAATTTATTATTTTGTCTTATATTGTAGAAATATGTTGTGTCTAGTCTCGTCGAAAGTACCTTTTTCTTGTTAAGGCGGTTAAGGAGGCCAAGCTGTTCGCATGTTTTTGCCGATAAGATGGCGTTAGAGGTCTTAAAAATTTAGCCAAAAAACCCATCTATTACGAAAATGTGCCAACAGATGGCAGGATGGTAGGGCTATATTTAATCTCATGTATTTGTTTAATTTTCGTTGATCTTTTAATAATGAATAGTTTATAAATATAAATATATATTATATATCATTTATATAACAGCATAAAAATATTTAAATATAGGATTATAAGTGATCAGATAATGCCGAAAGATAACCAATCGGAATTTTAATTATAAATCATCTAAACTTACTTAAAATTTTTCTTAATTAATATGTGATTAATAATAGAATAATAATAAATTCATTTTTAAATTTAAAAAAAAAATTTAAAATAAGAGTTTGTTTTTCTGTATTTACTTGATTACAAAAAATTAATTTACAAAATTTTTTAATAAGTCATTAAAAAAATTATAACTTTCTGTTACATTATTCCCTAATGAATTTAATTTATTTAAAAAAAAACCCGCATTGAAAAATTCCTTATAATTGTCTAGTTTTTTTAAATACGTTTAGACGACCCCTCCTACTCCCCCTTAATAGTAGCCAAGTTCTAAATAAAATGAATGCTTAGCCATAAATTTCTTTCTTCGTTTTTTGCGCAGACCCGTCAATTTGCGTGCTAAAGATTGGGCGACTAATGGAGTTGGTCGCAACGTTTCGCATTCCTTTGGCTACGGCCTCATGGATGCTGCTGCCATGGTTCGTTTGGCGAGACGATGGGTATCAGTACCTGAACAACGTAAATGTGAAGTTCCATGGCCAAATACGGAGAAGATAATCCCTGCCAAAAGTCAAGTGTCTCTTCCGCTCGTTGTCAGAGAATGCCCCGGGGTACGATTCCTCGAGCATGTTCAGGTGAGTCAACCTCTCTTTTTAATCGAACTTATTTTATTATTCGTTATTTAAAAACTTTGCTTTTGAGAATGGAATTTGCCCGTGACCCGTGGCTCAGAGAGAAGACATTGGCTTCTCGTTCCGAGTTCACTTCCCGTCCCAAGCGAGAAAAATTTAATTCAATTGAATTACCTATCAATCATTTGAAATAAATAGGGATAGGGCCTCGAAAATTTTTTTTTTTTAGTTCTTATTAGTTGCATTCCCACAGCTGCTAGTGATAAACTTATCTTCTGCATAAATTAAACAAACAACTAACTTATCTCTTCTTCTTAATAGTTAATTCAGATTTCTAATTTGTTTGATAAATATAATTAAAAAAAAAAACTCTGACATAATTTAGTTTAAACTTAATAAAGAAAAAATCAAGTGATGCTTTTACAAATAATTAGCCAAGTCTACTTTGTACCGGGTAAAAAATTTTCCCAATTAAGTAGAAATTTAGCGCTTAAAGTCTGGCAGAGAATGTAGCTATTAAGCCTTTTAATGACAAAGTTATTATTTAATCATAAAAATTTAAAAAGTTTTAAAAAAATTTTTGAATATTCTCAGATTTAGCATTAAAACATATTTTATTCCGTTGTAATAGTTTAAATTTATTATTTAATTAGTATTTGCCTTTAACATATAGCACTCGAAGCCAATCTGTTCCGAGGTTTTGTCAAGGGAGGGGGGAAGGTGGTCGAATTTTTTTGTTTGTATTGTATTATTAATTATTAAAAAAAATAAACCACGATTAATGACAAAATCTCTTTTATTTCTAATAATAAAAATCGCAAAAGTCCCAATCAATGATTTAATTTTTACTTCAAAACTTGAAATTTAAACTAAACAAATTGTTTATATGTAATGGCGTCAGCGTCATCTTCAGTCAATTCCATGAAGTTAGATACAATCATCAGCGCCATGGGTATGACTGTAGATGGCGCTGAAGTCATTGCATATAAAATACACGTAACGGTCTCTTTAAGGTTAGTTCACTTGAGTCGGAGCAAGTGCACAGTACTTAAAAACGAGTGCAGAATAAGCAGTTGAAACGTATAATTAAAAAATCCCATGTTAAATCTTACTTAAAATTGAAACTGTTATTGCCCTTGAACATGACTCAGAGGTAGAGCATTAGCTTTTGGTGCCAAAGGTTGAAGTAAAAAGGTTTCTGGTGCCAAAGGTTGAAGTAAAAATTAAATAATTGATTGGGACTTTAGCGATTGTTATTATTAGAAATAAAAGAAATTTTGTCATTAATCCTGGTTTATTTTTTTTAGTAATTAATAATACAAACAAAAAATTATTTCAATTGAATTGTACGCGTATTACAATTAATTTAAATAAATAGGGGCAGCTCAGAAAAAACCTTAAATAAATTTAAAAAAGAAAAAAAAAATATTAAGTTTACTATATTGATGGCGGTGTTATTTTGTTTTAATCTTATTATTATGTTTTTGATTTGCAATGATTGTCTCTTGTGTTGATCTAGACATCTATACAGATCAAAAAATGTAGAATGTTATTAGCATATCTCTATAAAGCGCCCTTTTGACCTCCTTTCCCTTTTGAGAAATTTATAAATAAAGATACCCTTGTTTATTAAATATTAATACATAGGCACTGAAATATCTCATATTTATTTTAATATAATATTTGCATCAAGAATTGGCTAGAATTTATGTATTAAGATAGACTTTTGTTATTCCAAAAAACATATTTTTGACGATCTATTGGTATGATTAAACTCCAAAAACTTTAAGAGGGATTTGGAATCCTGTTACAGCATCTTAATCACAATTTTAACAAAAATCGATTTTAAGTGTTTTTAAAATTAGTAAACACTAGGGTTTGGAAAAAATAGGAAAATTTTGAAAACCGGTTTTTCTGTTTTTTTTTTTTTTTTTTTTTTTTTTTTACAAAGCGGAAATCGGTTAACGGGTTTTAAACCGTTTTTTTTCAACATCTGAAGCTATTTATAACGCACCACCATTTTTGAAGTTCAATTAATTGTTATACAACATAATTTAGAAATATCCCTTGACCCTTAGGATTAATATTAATACATGAGGCGAAATTCCTATCTCAAGGGCAACCTTAAAATACAGAAAAACGTCCTTAAATAATTCAAGGAAAAAATAAAATTTAATAGAATTATATTTTACTAGCCGCGCCGTCGGCCTGCGGCGGACCCTCTTCTTTTCTTAATTATGTAAATAAAATTATTATTACTACTATTCCAATCCAGTGCCTACTTGGGGATTTATTTACATTCATAGAATACATAAATCCAAAGAATCATACTTATATATAAAGCGCTTAAACCGGTGTCCGATGTGTGAACCCACTAATCAGGTCTCAGGGATGCCTCAGGGATAGCGCTGATTGGCGAAATTCAGAGAGGGCGGAGTCGGAGAGGCAAATTCAAAATTTTTAACTACTAAACGCGTACGAGACGCCGCCCGCCAGGGCCAAGTTGATTATGGAGCGGCTTCGGAATCAACTTGTAAATAAATATTTCTCTATACTACATTTCCTATGGGAGAAATCGTAACTTTAGGAATTATTAACTCAAAAAGTTCTAATAATTCCGGGATCCGAGTATTTTTCCTAGAATCTGTATAAAGTCCTCTATAAGACTGCAAAAGTTCGTTTCATAATTCCAACGGGAAGTTGGTCAAACAGACAGACGGATAGACACACCTAAATATAGATTATTTAGATACAGGAAAAAAAGGGGATAAATAAATAATTTATAATTTATTAAAGTGAAACTTTTATTTTATCCCCTCAAATTTTTTCGCTCTTCTATCAGCATGTCGCGTTACAAGCCGTGACGCTACAAGCCATGACGTCACAAGCCGTGACGACAAAAATACGAAAGTTGAAATTTAATATGTGTGATGAATTATAAAAAAAATAATTGTGAGATTTAATTTTTCAATTTTTAAATTGATAAAATATAATTTTTAAAATAATTTAAAATGATTCAAATCTTCAATTACTAAATAAATTGTTCACAGTTTTTAACATGCGTCTATTGATTTCCCATTATCAATCCTCATTTTCCAATTATTAAGTTAAGTTTAAAAACACGATTTTAATACCCTTATTTGAATAATTTTCTGAAAATTTTTAGTTAAAAGCCTACGATCCGAAAAAAAGTTTCACTTGCATCGTGGTTTTTTTTTTTAAATTTATGTTTAAGGTCTTTTTCGGCATCTAAGGCCATTTCGACCCCATCCCTATTTATTTCAAATGATTTAGAGTCAATTCAAATGAAAAAAATTTTTCTCGCTTGGGACGGAAAGTGAACCCGAAACCCCAGGCACTAGAAGCTAATGTCTTCTCTCTGAGCTACGGGTCACGGGCTAATTTATAATTTGAATACAAGTATTACTGAAGAAAAAATAAATAAAATAAAATAAAACCGAATTCGGCTTTTGGGGGAAAATTCGGTTTGTTGGTTTTTGAATATATAGTTAAAAAATCTGGTGTGACTGGCGCACAGCACACAACTTTCTCTTACTGTGGAAAAT